>VXBU01008278.1:21702-109200 GCA_013400315.1 Bombycilla garrulus
ACCGCACCGCGCCACACCGCACCGCACCGCACCGTGCCGTGCTGTACCACACCACACCACACCGTACCGTACCGCACCGCACCGCACCGGGGCCGACTGAGCAGGGCCTGCTCCTCACCGCCCGCACTGGCCTAACTGTGAGTGCCAGAACCACAAGCACACAGATATTTCAGTATTAATGCTCTGTCTGGAGAACTGCATCAATTGAATACTCAGTTATCCACTAAAAAGCAAATAAATTATGGTGTAGCCATACACAATGCATTCAAGTAACTTTTAATGCCACACTACAGTTAGATAGGTTTCCTGGTGCCCACCACAGCCCCTCTATCACCTCCTTTTCTCAGCAGGGCAGGAGAGGGAAAATAGATCAAAAAGGCTCATATGTTGAGACCAAGGACAGGAAACTTCACTCACTGATTACTGCCACAGACAAAACAGAGCTGGGGAAATCAGTTTAATTAACAATCAAATCAGAGTAGGATAATTAAAAATAAATGCAAATCTTAAAACAGCTTCCCTGTACCTCTTCCTTCTTCCTGGGTTCAATTTTACTCCTGATTCCCTACCTGTCTCCCCCAACACTGAGGAACAGGAGTTACGATCAGTTCGCTGTCTATTTCCTCTGACAGTTTCCTTCTCTCTGGCTCCCGGTAGAAACAGTCTGCCACAAAGACAGTCTGCCCCAGTGTGGGTCCGCTCACTGCTGCAGTGTGAATCCTTCCATGGGCTGTGGTTCCTCACGCAGTGCCCCGCCATGGGTCCCCTCCATGGGGTACAGTCAGTCCCTCAGGAACAGGCTGCTCCAGTGTGGGTCCCCCACAGGGTCACCAGTCCCGATGGCAAACTGCTCCAGTGTGGGCTCATCTCTCCACGAGGCCAGGGGTCCTGCCAGGAGCCAGCTCCAGCATGGGCTTCCCGCACAGTCACAGCCTCCAGGCATCCATGTGCTCCGCTGTGGGGTCTTCCACGGGCTGCAGGAGGATCTCTGCTCCTCACTGACCACCATGGGCTGCAGGGGCACAGCTGCCTCTCCATGGTTTTCACCACGGGCTGCAGGGGAATCTCAGCTCCCGTGCCTGGAGCACCTCCTGCCCCTCCCTCTGCACTGACCTTGACTCCTGCAGAGCTGTTCCTATCACATATTTTCATTCCTCCCTCTGTCTGAAATTTGTTTGTATGCAATAACTTTTCTACCCTTCTTAAAAAATGTCATCCCAGCAGCGCTACCAGTTCCACTGATGGGCTTGGCCTTGGCCAGCAGAAGGTCCATCCTGGTCCATCCCACCTCATCCTGGCATTTTCTCTATCAGACACAGATGAAGCTTCCAGCAGCTTCTCTCAGAAGTCACCCCCGTTGCCCCTCCGCTACCAAAACTGGCCACACACACAGCCAGTACAAGCATCTACTGGTCTTACTGCTACAAGTAAGTTGCAGAGGATCAGCTGCAGAGGAAGAATGATGTGGATAAAATCCTACAAGGTATACATAATAGTAAGCAAAAAAGAAGTAATATTTGAGGCAAACAATTTATCTTTTGCAGCAGTGCCCCAGATTTGCTTCAGCTGATTTAATGAGTAGTAATATCATAGAAAGCCTAGCCTACAGATAAAGGGTCTTTTACAAGTAATGCCACTGATTAAAATAAACTCCAGGCATTGTAGTTAACAGCTGTATTAATCCCTTTCTGCATCACTGTTCCTAATATAAATCAAACATCATACAGAGATAGCTTGGACTAATTATTGCTAATGATCTGAGCTGTTCGCCTGACTCCACTTATATTGGTGTTACAGTGAGAGGCAACCAATAGCTAATTAGTTTATTTACACCATTCAATTTTAGCCTTTAAAAGACACATTTTGCTTTCTTAAGATTTCAATTATGTATTGTTGGGAAAAGAAAAATAATTATTGCAGTACAGAAACAAGAATTAAGTTTATTTCATAAGTAAAGGATTTACTTTAGAAAAATATGTGTTTGAGAAACGTTTCCTTTGCAAATAACAGCAGGAGCTCATTGCTTCAAGTTCAGCACTACATTCTGTGTAGGAAACCTGCCTGTTTTCTTCTAATAGGAAAATTCTATAACCTTAATTAGTTACTTAGTAGAACATGTTCAACACTTTACAGCACCTTGTAAGTAAAAATGAACCTTGCACACATGAAATAGCAGGCTTCAAGCATGTAATAGACATATGGTAAGGTCATTTTCCTAGCACTCCTTTCTACTACCATCAAAAATATATGATGATGCATAAAGACCCAGACATCTCTTGCTTTCTTGCAAATAAGAAATAGAATGATGAAAAAACAGGAAGGCTTCAGAGCCAAAACATAATGAATAAAGCAAATTTGTTCAGAGAACAGCTTTCAGATTTAGAATTAGAGGAATTCTGACTTTTCAGTTCATCAAGTTACTGTTTTGCGTGGTGTAAATCAAGATACTTTCCCACAACTTCTTCATTGTTTCAGCACTGTGGGAAAACCCCTTTAACTAGCAATTTCTGGGGTTATCCTGCCTGTGCTTTTAGCACAAATGGTGACTCTCCACTAGGCTGAGGAGTATATACTTGCATATCACTTTTCTGCCTGGAGGGTGCCTGATTCTGCTTCCTGTTTGGCTTGCTTCCAACTTTACATTTTACCTTTAGTCAATACAAAGACCAGATGCTGCAGAGTTCCTCCAGAATTGAAACAAGGTGAATGTTTGCATCAACTTCCACCTATTGGCTGATACACTCAAATTGCAATCACATATTTGGACCAAGAGGAAAAAACAAAACAAAAACAAAAACAACAACAACCCTCCAAAAACCTGTCTCAGAAAGGAGGTTCTTCTATGGGGGAAGGTCATATTCAACCCAGTGGGCAGAAACTTTCCTTTGTCCCTATAGAACAAGGGGTGCACAATTCAGCTCTGGGGTATTATTTGTTTCCTCACATAAACTTCAAGGACAGAATGAGGAGTATGGCAAAGATGAGGTCAAGAACCATGAATTTCCTGAGTGTTGTCCGGGGCTTAAAGAGGGGGGGAAGCAGAACCTCAGTATTTTTGTGTTTTTGTCAGAGTCCATCACATGTTCATGGCTGCCTTTGTCTCTTTGTCCCTTTTATTAGAGTTGATAGTTGGAGCAAAGCAGGTAATATAGAGGTGGTGAGATTAAAAAAAAACTGAATTTGGGCAGAGAAAGTGCAGAGAAACACAAAGTTCGGACACAAACTAGGGTTATAAGAAGGAAAAAGCAGAAGGAAAAAATTATTTGTGAATACAAATGTGATGAGCTTCAAAAGAAGATGTAAGCTGCAGAGTAGCATACTGACAATGTCCTGACTGTCTCTTCTAAGATGAGGTGTTTTCTTTAAAGTAAATGAAAAGAAGAAAAATGCAGCAAGCACTAACCATGGAAACAAAGAAAGTCTAATAGATGGAAGTTCTAGGCAGGGACTCAGGCAGGAAAAGGGTGTGATGAAGAATTAGAATAGGAAATGTGACAGATAAGAGAATTCAGACTTACTTTCCAGTAGGAATTGTTTAGAAATAGGAGGGGTAACCCTGAATTTTCATGGCTCGGATTTTTTTCATACATTGTATCAGTCAGTTTTTTCCATCAAGTAATTGCAGTTCTCTACTCTAGCAGACCCCTTTAGAAAAGGGTATTCATTTAGGCTAGTTTGAGATTAGTTTATTTTATTCACCATAAGATTCCCTCAACTAATGTTTTTTATATTGCCTATGGACTGATCATCATAATTATGGCTGATATATGGAGGGAAAAAAAAATGAGATACTCCTCTGATCTCAGGGAAGATGATTATGTCTAGGAGAAATAACTCAGAAGAATTCATAATAGTACAAAATTACCTACATATTTCAGCTGAGATTAGTGTCCTCGTGAGCAACTTGCTATTTGCATAGTTGACCTGCAGGTTAGACCTGCTCAGACAGTAGCATGTTTGTGCACTTCACATTACCAAAACACTTTCTAGGTTTTACAGTTTATTAGTCAGCGTTCACATACTTTACCATTTTCCTCATCCCTGAGTGGTTCCAAGTTTGTGTATACTTTTGCCTGTTTCACTCGATGTCGAGACAATTGTTGATTTCACATGTACACAAATATACAGAGGTCTTCATATACTTGTGAGACCGGAGCACAGCCTTTCTTATAGTGTTTGCATTAAACACTGTTCCTGAATTTATATGCGTTTAAAGCTTGCTAAGACAGTTGTTATTAAGGGTATCATTCCTACTGACACCTTTGGGAGTTTTTAAGTCCAGACAGGCTGAAAGATCAGCCTTTAGTCTGCATTTTTTGCTGTGTATCTCACTAACAGCTGAAGCTTTGCAAGGACATAAATGTACGTGCATAGGTCATTTGGTAAAGCACATAGGGATTAAACCTTGAAAATATTTCCAAGCTGCACGAAAACAAGACCGACAGAATTTTGGTAAGACATTTGCCTTAATCGGAAAGGCTTAAAATAAATGATCATATGATTAAAAAAAGCAAGGATTGCCTGGTATTTGTTGTAACCCCTATTTCTGTAGTGCCCCCGTAGCCAGAGAAGCAGCTGTTCATTGCTGACATTCTCCCTGCCAGGCATTCCAACTCTCTGAGGTAATGGGCTACAAGCATACGGGCCTTCGCTTTAATTCTTTCAGCGTATCCTTCCGCATGGATAGAGCGAGGGGAACGCCTCCAGGAAAAGAAATTAAATGCACACACACAGAGGCACCGAGGGACGGCCGAGCTGAAAATATTCCCGAGAACGCCGTTTGCGCTCATGCGGCACAGCGTCACATGAAAGAGGCCGCCCGAAGAGCCGGCCGGCACAGGTTTATTTTGTTGTAGTATTTTCTTCCACCCCCCCAGCTCTTTACCCAGTGGAATGATATCCAGAGCGAGTTTTTTGAGACAGGAAGTGAGGAATGTTTTCACTATGAGTGATCTGAGAAGAAGGTGGGTTAGCCGAGATAGCAGCTGTTTCGGGCGAGAGGAGCACAGTAAGTCAGGAATTCCCGAGGAATACAGATGAGATGGCTCCGGGAGGAAAAGCCTGGGAGCGCTGGGGTTTTTTTTCGGCTGCACGAATGTGAAAGGAGACCCGGTGTCTTTGGATCGCTGTGCAAGGTAAGGGGGAAACAGCGGGCACAGGGAAAACATAGCGGGTGATCTCCTCCGCTGGGTACCGTAAGGCTGAAGAGCTTCGACCGCTTACTTGTTTGAAAAATAAATGGTTTGAAATGGTTGTGGGACTGTGCTTCTGGAGGTGGGTGAAGTTTGAGATATGCACTTACTGCTGCTCACTCAATCCAAGAGTCGTGTCAAAGATTAACTGGTAAAACAAGGAGAGGGTGGAGTGTTTTGATAACTTTTTTGGCTGCCCAAATATCTCTGAAATAAAAATATATATATTTCAAGAATGTGAAGTAATAGGAACCCTTTTTCACCGTGATATATTGTAGTTTTATTTTGATTACTGTCATTTATGCAGGCTATTTAAAAATATTTGTAAAGTAAAATGTTAATAATTGAGGAGGGAGTGGGAGGTAAATGTAAAGGAGAAAGATATCACAGTGCTCAGTAATCACACATTAGTCACAGCCGTGTTTCTGAAATTCTAATATAGCATTTTTGAAAGTGCAAGTTTCTGCTGAAATATAAAGGTACAAAGTTTGGCCACTATAGACATTTTTAGCTGTTGCATGAAAATTCCAGTCTTGGTAAATAAAGGCTCGCTACTGTAAAGGTCACCAGTTGGATTTGTAACTCCTGGCAGTATGTAGCCATGAGTTTTGGCTAAAGTAGCTTAAAACAATGCAGGTAGGTCTGAATTTAAAGTAATGCAGCAGGCAAATTTGAGAGCACCTAGGACTGCAGAATGCACAGCTGCTGAATAAAACCAGCACAGCTGTGTTTGCAAGAACTACACATGGCTGGCAGTAGAAGATACTGAATGACACCCTGGTGTTATTCAGCAAACTTGCCTTGATTCTACAATATTTATTATATGTTAGGAATCGTTTTTAATTGGTCTTTTGTGACATGGTCTGGAAGTTAATTACTTGAGTTTTCCTTGTTATAAATGGGTTTCAGAAGTCATGAAGATTATGTCAGGCATACAGAAACAAAATAATTTAGGGTAAATGCTCAGTGGAGCGTTTAATGTAAATAACAGCTCATAACCTGGAGAATGTTCCTGGCTGGTACATTCTGAAAATTCTGCTCTAAACTTCTTCCTGTGTTTGCATTGCTACCTGTTTGCATAGTGAAATAACTGAAAGTCTGAGGCTACCTCATGTCAGCATTAGGTGGTCTGGAAATTTCACCTGTCAGGTTAGCCTCTGGTTAGTAATTTTGTTTTGTTTTGTTTTTCTTTTTTCTTTTTTTTCCCTTTTTTTCCTTTTTTTTTCCATTGTCTTAGAATACTTTTCTAACCCTTGATGTGGGCATAAATGATTGAAAGTCTTTCATACTCAGTGGTACTCCATAAAACCTGAGATTAAAACACTTCTGCATTTCTGACTGCAGCTTTCAGAGAGGAGTGAATTGATTTCTCTCATTGCTGTAGCACCAAAGAAGACACCTAACTGTGCAAAGAATATATTGGAAAATGGGCCTCGGGGACATGAGCTAAGGTCAGCCAGCTAAAAGTTACTCTGTCAGGAATTAACCCAGTGCAAGATTCTGTTGGCAGTGGACAGGGGAATAAAAGCTTCTGTCTGCAGAGCATTCCCTGCATGCTGTTCAAGCAGGGCTGGATTTGGAGGATCAAAGTGCAGAGGGAGTAATAAAGTGAGGATTCCCTTGCTATCCCTAAGTTTTTCAGGGAAACCTGTTGTTATCTGTTGTTACTTATTCTACAGCTACACCCAAAAATAAATTTGTTGCTGCTTGGGTGAGGGTTGTTTTCTCATTCAGCTAAGATTTTAGGTGGTATCTATTGAGGATGGGGATTGTGTAGAATGGTAGAACTGCTTCAAGAGTATCGCAAACGAGGTCATGAAATCTGCTTCTGTCATTCTTTGGAGTAGGGTTGCAAAGATGTCATTGAGAAAAAATGCCATGCTGCCTCCTCTTTCTCCCCATTGTAGGCCTTTAATGTCTTTCCACCTTCCTTTCTTCTTTGTGGCGCTGCTGGCTGGGGAGCAGGGCGTCTGAGACGGGGTTTTTAGCCTAAAGAGTTTGTGGTTGTGTTGGATAAGTTTCTAGGCGGGTATGTCAATATCCGAGGAGAATGTGGTATCTGTTTATTTACAGCTATACCTTCCGATTTAAAAGCAGGTGTGCTAGGAAGACTGCTTCTTCCGGTTCCTCCATTCAAAGGAAATGCATATCCTCCCGTTCTGGTCATCCTGAGAGTCCTTAGAAGTCAAACTCTGCCCTTTAATATGTGCTACTAATACACGCCAGCCTGGGGAAAACAAAAAAAAAAAAAAAAAGAAAAAAAGAAGAAAAGTAGGCGTTTGTTTTCTTTCCCCTTCCTCCCCTTCCGTCGGGGCGGCCCTGCCGCTAGAGGTGCAGCGGCAGCAGCGCGGCGCTGTCCGGGCGGCGCTGCCCGCGGCTCCGGGATCGCTCCCCTCACAGCCCAGCCCAGCACAACCCAGCACAGCACAGCCCAGGGCACGGCAGCCTCACCGAGGACATGGCATCCCTTGCCCAGGGCAGCGGCGTGCCACGGGACCATCTCTAAGGCGCCTTGCAGCCCAGAGCTTTCCGTGCCGCTATGACAGATTCCACGGACCGGGGTGCGTCCGCTGAGAAAACACTTGGGAAAGGAGAAAGGCAAAGCATGGGGTGGAGCTGACAGGAGAGGAGGCGTGAAGGTGTTTGCGAAAGGTGGGGAGATGGGTGGCTGCCTGTAGTCTGGGTAGGAGTATGTTTTTTCAAGGAAAAATTAGGAAATAAGTGGTTCTTAGAGTTCACATGCTCTCTTGGTGAGGCGGAGCATAACCTGAAGCATCACGCAGCAGTTTAGCATAAGGAATAATGGGACGATTTGCTGTAATCCATGGGAGATTAGAGGAATTGCACTTTAATTGTCTGGTAGGAAACGACTCAGGTGTGAGTTTTAATTCCTCCCTTGCCTTTCTTTTTTTCCCTTTTATCATTTATGGGGGCTTGGTTTTGTGTTTAATCCAACAGTGGCTGAGGCTGCACGATGCTGTGAAAAACAAGCCAGGTTGCTGGATTTGGTCTTAAAGAAAGTATCTTTGTTCAGTATTACAAATACCTTAGGCAACTCAGATTTCATAGACATATTTCATTTAAATACCGATTCAGTTTATAAATACTTACTTCAAGACATTGCAGTCACACCTGATTAAGACTCATATTCACATGTGAGTTTGAAAAAAAGGGATCAACTTGCCAAAACCCAGTGTCGTCTGTGGAAAAACCAGAAACTCTGGTACCTATTTCATTATTTGAATACATTTTGGAAAGGTAGACTGATTATTTAGATTTAGAAAAAATATACATGTTATTTTTCCCGTGTTACCATTCCCCTTTCAGTCAAAGTATTTCTGATTCTTGTATTTCTTCTCTTTCTCTTACTAGGACTCCAGTGGATGTCTCTTTTCCTTGTGTCTTGGTGGAAAACTTGCTTGGCTTTAATGGATACTGCTGCTGCTGGTTGATCTCTGGAGACTTTACAGCTCCTTTCCTTTTGAGAGGAGGTGACTTCTGGTCACCTCTCAAGGTCTCAGTGGTGGAACCTCTTTCTCACTAACCATCTCTGGGGAAAAAGAAGATGCCTCTACCTTTTGGGTTAAAATTGAAACGAACTCGACGTTACACAGTATCCAGCAAGAGTTGCTTGGTGGCTCGTATCCAGCTGCTCAACAATGAATTTGTGGAGTTCACACTGTCAGTGGAAAGCACGGGCCAGGAAAGTCTGGAAGCAGTGGCTCAGAGGCTTGAATTGCGGGAGGTAAGTGAGCTGTCAAGTAGAGGCGTAACTTTATTTTTCAGTGCTGAATGACCTGTGTGGTAAATCCTTGCCATGTAGGGTAATCAGCTCCTGGAGCAGCTGTCCTGTGCTCCCGTTGTTTTTCACTTTCTGGTCTTTATGGGGACTTGGACTGCTCCTAAGCAGTTGCAAAAGTTGTTACAGAGTTTAGGAAACGCCCAGGGGAGGAAATGTGAGAAGTGTCGGTGAATAAAAGCTTAGAATGATAAACAAAGCAACGGTTTTTAAAACATTACAATGATGAAAATTCTGCTTAGAAAACCCGCAGAGGAAGAAAAGAATTTCTACCTAAGCAATCTAAGCAACATGGTTAAATACTACAGCAAGACTTGAGTCATAAGACAGTGTGCTATTTGTGTGCATGTATTTTTTTTTTTCTGGTGGCTTAGTGCTGTGAAAAGAATCTAAAACACAAAGTGTGATAAGTGTACCAGGTACCAACTGTTTGTCTTGCTTGTTTAAATACCACAAATATATTTGCAGACACTGTCTTGGAGCTCCTATATAGTCATATAGATTGAGTTCTGGCCTGATGACAGGACTTGATTTGTGCTAGTTGAATAAGTAAATATCTGTTCAACCTGACTTTTCCCCCCAAAATCTCCTTACTTGGTATTTTGAAGGATTCTTTTGGAACTGAAATTTACTCTTCCCCACATTTTGTGATTATTCCTACATCTGCTGTGTTGAGTGAATTCCTTCTGAAATGCTGAGCTTTGAGATGTTAATAGAAATCTACATAGATGACCAACACATGAATCAACGTCATTGTTTTATAAATTTATTGGGCACAGGTGATTTGAATGAAGTATTTGAATGTTCTCAATTCTGGGTGAAGTGACATTTACCCCTGAAAGGTTTGGTTTTCTTGATTTTGGAGTCACTGAACTGTGACAGCATGTGCACTTCTGGGGGGAAAGGAGGAAGGGAAAACTAGTGATACAAGTTTAGTGTTGCTGACTTTGTTCTGAAAAACATGCTTTTGTTCTGTTCTGTGGTCTGCCATAGAATGACCTTTTGATGATGCGATTCAAATCCAGGATGAAAACCCTGGACTTAGGTAACCAAAATATGAGTAATTTTGAGAGTAATTAGTAATGAATATTTGCATTTACAACTATGATCTTTTAAAATATTGTCTTTTTATTGTCAAGCAATGGCAACTGGTGGAAACTTTGCTCAAATATTGAGCAAATGTATTTAGAACTCAATCCTGCAAACATTTATTACTTTAGAAAGCATGCATTACTGTAGGATTCCTCAGTGGGAAATGCTGTCATTTGTTTTCAGAAGTGCTTTTTTATTTTTTTTCTGTTCTAAGAATAATAAAAAATGAAGTAGATGTGAAGCCATTAATCTATAAGGATTTGTTTACTGTGGTTGTTTTCAATTGCAATATGCATTCTTGTAGAGTCTCCAAGTATTTTTTTTAGTGTACAGTTATTTTGGAAAATGCAATCCTTTGCAAGGGTATGCCTTCTTTTTAAAATCTTTCTCCTTTTAGCAAAAGGAGAATCTAGCTACACTTGTAGCCTTAGTGTTTACGTAGAACACATAGTATATCATATATTTAGAATTCAGTTGTAGTTGTATGAATGGAGTTTGTCAATTTCATCTGTCCACTTCCAGATGTAACTTCTAAGTCACAGAAAGTATAGAATTTTTACTGTTTGCAAAATGCAAAGGCTTGGTCTTCCTGAATGATGACTACTAGCTTCTATTGAACTAGTCACAGAGTGCTGGAGATGCACTTTTTTCAGCTATTCTTCATTATCCCTTTCTTTGGAACCACTCCTAAAAATCTTTTTAAAACAAACAAAAAAACAAACAAAAAAAGAGAGCAAGAGATGCAATTCCCTCAATTAAAAGTCATATATCAGAATAAGGGAGCTGACAGTACACTATTGAACTCTGAGCAGATTCCTTCAGTCATGCATTCTTGCGTGGATTATTTTGGCAGGAAAATGTGTGGCAATAAAAGGGAATGGAAAATAGGGATATAAATTACTTTCCAGAGCTTGCATTCAAAAAAAGTTTGTCTGCCTTTAAATAGTCAGATTTGCCAAGCAGATACTGGATCATTCCTGATGGCTGGCTTAGTAGAAAGTTTTCAGAAAGAAAAATGTGTTCAGCAATTTTCTTAAATCGGCAAAAACAACGTTAGTCTTTGATGCAGTAAAATACAAAGTGTTTCTGTAAGAAGTTGCATATTTTTAGTGCACCGAGCAGCCTTAAAGCATGAAGTTGAATTCCAAGTGCTAAACATGAAAGTATGAGTGTTTATTTGAATACTGAGGCTCAGGACCATTCTCAAATCCAAGGTATGAGTTTCAGATTACTGTATATGGCCTACACGGCTAGGACAAGCAGTTCCCAAGAATCTTCAAAACAGTTTATTGCATGAGGCATTAGGGGAATCTCTGCCATTTTTTACACACTCAGTGGTAACATTTGTAAATACCTCTTTCTGCCTGGTGTACTCTGGAATTACTGAATTTGGACAGTGAACTGAAATATTTTTTAATGGGGTGCCATCTTTCAAGATATTTGTTTTAACAGATCTTCGTGTAAATGAGTAATCTTCAAGTTATGCATTGAATGGCTAAACACTGTTTTTATTTTGATTTTCCAAATAGTACTTCTCAATTTCCAAATTGTATATTCGTATGGACATACAGCATTTAGGAAGATTTACATATGTTGACAATTTTATTATTTTTACTGAATGTTAAATTTTATAGAAAAGTGAAATGAATTCATTAAGCTGAGTATCTTCTGGTATTCCTAGAATGTGACTCATCAGGAATGAGTATGTAATCCAGCTCTCTTAAACTGCAGAACTGGGGAAAGAAGCCAAAGGGAGCAGTGAGCATGAGTTACTTTCCCTTTGTGGCACAGTCTGTCTTTTATCCTGTAAGAGACCATAACCAAACATGATTTATGCAAAAAGCTGTTATAGAAATCACAGATTTTGAAAAACTGTTGATAACTCTGCTGGTTAACTACCTTAAAAAATACATACAACAGTGCCATCTTGACTCTAGGCCATGAGTATGCAAATGAAATCCTTGAAAATATAGAGATATTTAAAACACTGTAATATAGCTAAGTATATTAGCTGGCTAGGTTTGGCAGGAGATGTCATAACTGGCGTCTTTCCCTTGTTGATTTTTTGTTGTTTTCTAATAGCACTTCTGAACCAGAGAGGAGGGGCAAATTCTGCTGCTGTGTACAAGCAGTGTCTGACAACTGCAGATATGTGGGAGATCACAAGTGTAAGAGCCAAGGGCAGGGAACTTCTGTGGAGTGTACGTGTTGTGCATATGGAAGTTCCTGTGTTTGTTCTGGACATGCAGAGGAAAAAGGATCAAGGTTATCTGGACCCTGAATAACTTCAAAGTTCTGAAGCAGTGCTTCGGAAGTGCGGGAGCTACGCTGTAAAACTCTGCTCTGAATTCTGAAACATCAGTTCTCTTTTGGAGAAAACCCAAAGAAAAAAAAAACCTTTAATTCATTGTGGTGGTTTCTTAAATGGGTTTTGCATAGGAAAAGGGTTTTTAAAATCAGACCAAGTGCAACCATAAATATTGTTATGTCTATATGTATCCGTAACCATTGTGGCTGACAAATAAGAGTTGGGCCACATCATGACATAGGGATCAATAACATCATTAATTTATGTCTTGTATCAAAGTCTGACAACATTTTAGCTGATGCTTGAGGAGGAGAAGCAGTGCTGAGGAGGAGAAGCAGTGCTGGTAGTTGAACTGCTGTGGTTCCCTCTGAACCAAGTTTTCTTTATAATTAGGAAAGGAGAAATTGACACGGAGGAATGTATATAAGAATGCAGATCTTCCATGTGTAATCTGAGTAGTTTAAAAGATGCTGCTTTATTGAAAAGCAAATTTGAATCCCTCTAAAGCAAATATTAATTATGAATGTGATAATTGTAATTTAGGAACTGAGATAAATTGAAGGATGGAGTGGTCAGGCAAAAATCAGTAACTGCCTCAGTTCAATTATTGCAGTTCTTCCTTTCTCTGAAGAAAAAATAAAAACATATTCAGGTAAAGGATTTGTGCTCATTCTTATTATACTGAGTAGCATAAAATTAAGGCTTTTTCACGAAAACTATAGTGACAATTAGGAAGCCTTGCCCCTGATTTCTTTAGCAGTTTTATGAAGTTAAGTCAGAATTTGAATATACCAGTTAATTGCATTTTGTTTACCATCACGTCAGTATTGCTGTACAATTTTATACCAATTTTGACAGAAGAGGTTTTCTTTATTTCTGGAGCAAGGGCATTAGCTTACTGTTTAGTATTTTTTTTGACAGCTTTGAAATTTGGTTTTTCCCTTTAGTAAAGCAATCAGAACTTAAGCCTCTGATGAATGGGAACATGATACTTCTTCTAATGTCAGTGATGTGGAAGGTGGAAGTCAAAAGCAGTTAAGTGTGTTCATCCTTCTCAGCGCCTTGAACAGTGGTGGGGAAAAAAAGTAACATGTGTTTTTTGATTTTTTTTTTTTACAAAAAAACTATATTTCCACATTTCCAGGTCATGTTGATAACTGACCTGTCTCTGCCAGAGGTTCAGGTATGTCTTGGATATAATGTTTTCTCTGCACTATACAGGTATGGCTCTTTAGCTTGTAAATTAGTCAGCTTACCTTTGTCAAATGTCCTGATGAGTGGAATCTTCCTTGCCTATTAGAAGATTGTTTATTCAAGATATTTGAAGGGTGTGAAACTTGGTGTTTTGTGATTTGTACAGTGTTTCATTTGAATAAACTAGAATACATCAGATTACTTTGAACATATTGATTTGCTTATTTATTTCTTATCCCTTTTGTTTTGCTTTAGACTAGAGTTGGCAATTACTTTGTTTAAATACCATTTGTGAAATCCATATTAGAGTCGTTCAGAGAAAAAAAATGTGTGTGTGAAGGTTGGGAAAAATGTTTCCATTATGAAAGAACTAAGATTTAAGAGTAAATTCTCTTTGTTCATGTAGCTATTTAAGTATTCCCTCTTGCAGCTACAGTTGAAGAGCTTGTCAGTGCTAGAAGAACAAAAACAGTCTAGGTAAAAGTACCCCACAGTAAATAGTTTCAATATGGGGGGAAAGGGAGAGATTTTTATCTGTGATCCTCCTTATTTCTGCAGGGAGAACTGGTCATGGTATTATCTAGAGAAGTGCAGCTTTCTGCTTGGTGGCTGGTACATGACAAGAGTCACAGAGTTTTTCTTTCTCCACCACTTCCAGGAAGTCTTGGATATTGTACACTGGCCAGTCCAGGCTGCTCCAAGTTCTTTCTCAGGTAGATATTGGGAAGTTTTGTGGAGGAGGTTGTCTGCTGTGATAAAAATGGAGTTTCTGGAGAATTTTCAGGGCCTGTCGTCTGTTTGTAGCTCTTAACATTAGGTGCAGGGAAAAGCTTCCATTTGGTATCTGCCAGTTGTGCTTAGTACAAGATTCCTGACCCACTTCTCCTGCTCGTGGTTCATTTAAACTGTGCTATCCTGATATCCAAGTTCTGTATCCAAGCTTATAATAAAGCTAGACGTGGTGGAGCCCTTGGGCTAACTGGGATTTCATGAGTTTGACTGCAGTGCTTATCCTTCAATATTGAGAAGGTGTTTTCAGCATTCTGATCACGGAAGTCTTACAGATTTTTTTATTTGTATGTAACAGTGTAAAAGAGGGAAAGCTTGAAAATATATTTTGACTCCATTCTTCTGCTGTTGTTTTCTCTTTTCTGATGTTTCACCTTAGGTCTTAGGATGGTGATTCCTCAGGTACCCTTGAGGCAGGTACCCAAATGCATTAATTAGAAGGCACTGTATTAACCATTAGAAAACAATTCTCCTTTCTAGCCTATTTGCAATCTATGACATATTTTGTAAGGTTTATATGGATATGGAAATTAGCTGGAAACTATATTATTAAATATGTAAGGTTGAAGTGAATTTTGAACACTCCTGTGCCTCAGGGAACCTCCATGTTCCATGTGCTCGGGAGGATCAGGTGGTTCAGGGGTTGCCTGGGTGAGTTTACCATCCAGGTGCCTCTAAGGATAGAGATTTGATACCTCTTTGGGCTATCTGTTCCAGTGTTTGGCTACTCTTGTTGTGAAATTGTTTTCCTGATCTAATTGGAATTTCCCACATTGCAGTTTGTCCCCAGTGCTTCTCGTACTTGCAGGGATTTCTTCCAAGGAGACTCTGGCTGTATTTTCTCCATCTGTGTCCTGCTCTTAGGCAATTGAAATCCACAGTAAGATTTTACTTTGTCTCTTAAGGCTGATCAGCCCCACTTCTCTGACTTTCACTGTACATCATGCCAAAAGATCTAATACAGTCACCTGCAGTAGTGTAATTTTGTGGCACTCATGCCTAGTGAAACTCCTCTGCTTAGCTTAGGAAGTCTGGGTGACCTCAGTGATGAAGTCATTCCCACCAACTTGTGAGCTGTAAATCCTGTGTGGGGCTTTTGGTACTTTTGCGTTCTTGATAGCTGTTAAAATTTTATGCAAAAATATTTACTGTTTCTAGTGTCAGAAAGCAAACAGGTAGAAATTAACTATCTGTTCTTTTTATTTCTATTAGATTTTCTTCAGAGGGGTTGGGTCATGAATAAGTCACTAAAATAAACGAACCTCAAAGTAGTGTTAATCTTAACAGCTTAACATATTTTAAGAATTATGTCATGCCATTCTTTTTAGCACTGGATGTTGTCCTGAGCTGCTAATAATAAAATGTTTTAGCAGTGAATAAAAGTGGGTTCTATTTTAATCAGTGCGAATATTCCAGGGTGCATAAGCTCCTCTGAAAACCGACAGGATCAAATTCTGCCCTTGAAGTGAAGTGAAAGGTTTGCATAGGAGTCAGAAGGCCAGCTTTGGTCTGTAGTATTTTGCATGGCTTGTTTAAAGATACGCTGGATTCCAGGCGATATTTTACAATGTGGAAACGTTTTTCTTAGTCCGTTATGCCACTAACTGCTCAGTTCTGTGTGTAGGCAAGAAAAAGCAGTTGGTGTTTCAGAGAAACAGATCTACTCAAGTGATCATCATGCCTTAAAAATAGTCTGTACATTCAGTTTAAATTCAGTGTGTACAGCCAGGAGTATTTTACATCAGAGAGTTTGAAACAGTGGCAGTGTTTGTGGTCTCTTTCTTCTCACCTTTGTTACACATCTGTGCTTCTGTGAGTTTAAGTACGCCAAGGCTGCGAGTGAGTTTATTCAGACAGTTGCTGTACTTTTTTTGGGGTGTATTTTTAGTTGTTTTACAAATGTGTTTGTGTGCTGTCATGTATAGAAGTCTTTCAGCTGCAGCTCTTACCCTTTGCTTTCAGTTTCTGCCATGGCCATTGCCCTTGCCCAGAATGTTGTGGTTCCACATTTTAGATATGTTCAGACGAGGCTGTCCTGTCAGAGAAGTCGGAGCAGAATGTCAGCATCCCAGTGTGACTTTGGCTCTGTGACTGCATCCATGGTGTTAACACTCTCGTGATGAAAGAGAAACACACCTTTTTACATGCATTCCTTTCCTTCCTCAGTCTGCAGGAAGGATTAGGGAGCAGTCAGTCATTCAGTACATTTTATCCTTTTTAACTTGTGATCTTGCACTGAACATGGTATTTCTCTCGTAACTGAGTTTCTCTGGTACTACTGTTTGGGTTTTGTTTTTTTTTTCCGAACATCTTATGAAATTTAAGACACTGTCTTCGCAATATCTTTGTGGGGTGGTGGTGGTCACCTAATGATTGGTGGGTTGAAGAACAGAAATAAAATGTCCTTTAAGGTATCAGCAAGCTTTGTGTGCCTGGACTGGGAGATCAGGAATGTGTTGTTTGTATTATTTGCATTCAGAGCCTTATTTCTGTTGTCCTCTTGAAACTCAAAGTATTTATGACTTCCTAAATTTGGCTCTTGGCTTTCAGAATTTAGAAGTGATGAGCACACAGTGTCCACCTGGGAAAAATTTGGTTTGTAGAATTTGCTTTACAGAGAACTCTGTTTCTGATTTGGGAGTCTGGTTGCCTGATGTGATTTTTTAAACTTCCCCATTCTCCAATTTCTCTAGATATCTTCCTCTATACAGAAAAAGATCTCCTTTTTTCTTCTATGAACACTTCTAATTCAATAGATTTTCTGAATTATTGGCTGTCTTTGTTTATCAGAGGGCCAGAGCTGTTATAGAATTTATAGAAAGCATCTCAAGGTTAAATAGGCAGATTTTGTCTGAACGTATTTATTTTTTATCTTATGAATGGTAATTTTGCAATTACACGGTAGCTAGCACTAATTTTAACTTAAGGGTTTGGGTTTTTTTTAAACCTTGGGGGAAAAAAGCCCCCAAACACCCAAACCCACCAACAATCCCTTAGAACTGTGTTTATGCTAATTTAGAGAGGAGCAAAGAAATACGTTTTGCCAGTATGCAATGCCAAAGGAACATTATCCCTTAGAACTGACTCTAATTTCCTACTTTTGCTAATATCCCAGACAAAATGGTATTTAGTTTTATTAATTTAATGCTACACCTTGACTTTTTTTTGCCTCAAATTCTTGATGATCTGTGCTGATACAGAGCATGAATTCAGTTGCTGTCCATGAAGTTTGGGATGGGTTCTGTGTGCCTGTGCTGTGGTTGTTGCACACACAGTCAGCCTGTCAGAGCTGTAAGGAAAATCTGGAATCCTGGGAGAGTGGACTCTTCATCCCGTTTAGACTGTGAACTAAGAAGTTGTGTGTATAAAACTTTTCAGATGTGTATATGGGCGAGTTTTGGCAGGAATGTACTGAAGTCGCCTTTTTCTGCTAAGAGCTGTTGCCCCCCCCAATGAATTTCAAATCTGAAAACAACAATAATTTTTTTTTTTAACTAGGAAGAAAAATCTTTCAGTTAATGGTTCACAGAAATTATTGATTTAGAGAAGTCATGATAAATATGCCCCCTGCTTCATAAAGCTTCATCCTTAAAAGCTTTATTTTGTGCGATCTAGAAATTTCTGAAAATATGGAAGGAAAAGTATTGAATTGAAGGTGTTAGTATTTCTACAAATTCTGCGTACATTCAAGTTTGTGTAGCAAGGACTTGGAGAATTTTCATGTAAATACCTACAGACCTAATGGGTTATTGGTAACATTCACTTATCTCTCTCCTTCAGTTTAAACACTTCTAATTATGATATCTAGTTTAGCTGTGATAATGACATGAGTATTTTCCAGTCCACATCTCTTTGCTGATCCAGAACTGAATGAATTAAGTACTGTGGAAGCAGATTTTAGCCAATTTAAACGTAGTGGAGAAATTTATACTTTAGTGTACGACTCTGCAGTATGGTTTTAGAACTGTACTGTGGAGCAAGAGAAAAATATTCCAGTCCAGAGCCCTTCTGGGAGAGTATCTAATAAAAATTAGATTGTGTTGCTCAAGATTCTGTCCAGTGGGATTCTGACCTTCCAGGAGTGACATCCCTCAGCCTCTCTGGGAGGTGTGTCGCAGTGCACGCTGTGTTTGTTTTATGTTTGTTGTGTTGTGTCAGCTTGTCACTCAGGTGAGATCTCCCTGCTCTGCTCTGTGTGGTCATTTTCCTGCTCATGCAGGGAGCTGTGCATGTGTTTTAATGAGCTCAGCTTTGTCAGAGCAGCTGTCCTGTGCTCTTTTGTCCTTCAGCATCCCATGGGAGTCTGCCTACCAGCTCCCCAGAGGAGCTGTGCTTTGCTCTGCTGCTGTCCCCTGTCATTTTCCATTTGCCTTCCCCACTTCCCTCAGATTTCCTGTGACACATGAATGCCTACTGCTAGCATCTGTGAATTGCCACAGCAGAGTTAAGAGTTATGAACTGTTTCCAAATAAAGCTTTGTTCTAGTACGGTTTTAAGTGGAGGTCATCATGTACCTGATTTGATTATCTGGATGTAATATCTACTTTTTGTAGTAAATGTCTCTGAAGTTCCATGAAGTTTTCCCATAGCCTTACTCAGTGTTTTAAAACATTTATTTCTAAGTAGCAATATATTTTATCTAATACATACACAATATATTTTATCTAATATCACAATATTAACCTTTTTTCGTCGTTGAAATGCCTCTTTTTCAGATTACATATTTCAGTCTCTGGTATTACAATAAGCAGAATCAGCGCAGATGGGTAGATCTGGACAAGCCTCTGAAAAAGCAGCTGGACAAGTATGCCTTGGAGCCAACTGTGTATTTTGGAGTAGTGTTCTATGTGCCTACTGTTTCTCAGCTTCAGCAGGAGATTACCAGGTAAAGCTCTTAGTACAAACTTCTATGTGTTTATAAATTTTCTCTCAACATTCTGAAATGTATAGTCTATTTAAAAGTTGTTTGCTTTCCACTCCCCTACCTTTATAGAAATGAAAACTTTTTTTAGGCAGAATTTATGTTCAAACTGTATGCTAATTTATCTTTGGAATAATTAAAATATGTGATAAATTAAGCAAGCAACTAACTTTTTTGTGATCTTAGGAATCTGCTCAAACCTGTTTTATGTAACAGGCCTACCTGCATGGTCAGACTGTTAAATGTTTTAGTTTCCTCGTGTTTGACTTTTTGATTAGTTAGTTTGGTTGGTTTTTGTTTTGTTCTGTTCTGAAGATACATAAGTTGCTTTTATGGACATTCTATCCTGCACAAAGCACTTGCAGATTTTATTAAGCTATGCTTTCTTTGTTTTGCTTTCAGTATTTTCTGTTCTTTTAGTACTATACATTGGCAAGCTACAGGCTAGACTTCAGCTTGTGATTTTTTTTTAATCACTGAGCTATAAATATGGATGTCAGTTCTGGTATTACGTGTATGTTTTGACTGTGAAACTGTGGAACATCCCATAATTGTTGCTGACTGCAGGGGGAAATGTAAAATTGAGCATATATAGTATTCAGTTATTCCTATGGGCCTGTACATTGGCTTCTAATGGCTTGATGTGTATCGTTCTGATTTAATGATTATTTTAATTGGCAGTTGAGTACAAAATCCATAGCTAGTTTACAAACATGTCTTGTTATTTCAAAAATATGTGCTTGTATTGACTAACCCATTTAAGCTAAAAACTTGAAGTTGGCCCTGCTTTGTGTGGGGAGTTGAAGCAGGTGATCCCTCAGAGATCCTTTTCATCTTAATTTATTCTGTGGGTGCATGAAACTGTCTGTGTTCCTAAAATACCCTGCTGATAGTGACGTGAAAGCTTTTCAGGGTCACCAGGTGCAGATCACTGGTGCTGCTGTGTACTGCTCAATGCTTGGCAGCTTTAGTTTTTAGTTTTACGTGTAATTTCTGAAAGTTTTTTTTTTCTTTTTTTGAAAACTCCTAAGTTTTGTGCTACTTTTCAGCAGTTTTGGTGGCTTAAAAATCTCTGCTTCAGATTCTGTGTTGGTGTACTCAAGTACATTAGAGTAAGATAGAAACCGTGGTGCTGCACTGGAAAGTTAAATTGCCTGAAAAATCTTGAAGAGTCTTCTGTGGCATTTATTTAAAGAATATGGTGTTCATGCTGGAGCTTTAACAAAAATTTGGCAGTGTGCTGCCTGGTAGAAAGCAGGACTTGATGTGCCAGCCTTATGCTTGTGTCCTAGAGGATGATACTTACTTTGAAAGTAAGAGTCTGGGTTAGTTTGAGAAATCTGTAGGATTTTTCATGCCTGTTTGATATAAACGAGATTGAATGTGTTCAAGCAAATGATGTGTTTAATGTACACCAGGAAGGGAAATGCTGTTGATAAAAAGAGATGTGCTCTGTCAAGGTAAAGATTCTTTAAATGTTCACTTTTAATAGCAGTTCTATGGAAAGAGCTTACCTTCTTCTTGACTGGGAAGACTTGTTCCCCAAATGCCTTGGGTATTTTTCTTTCCCGTTTTTTAAGGCCTGTGTTTAATCCCAGCTGTTTTTGTGTGTGTTGTATAGGAATGTTATGTACTGTCATACGATATATTGGGTTTTTAAGTAGGATGCCCGAGAGTCTAAACAATATTGATCAAATTATCACTGTATTTAACAGAGCAGTAAGCAGTGATGGAAGAGAGCTGTCCATTAACATGAATAAAATTTATGTGGAGTTTACTTGATCTTTCCAATCACTGAATGAATTGTAGCACATACTTCCATGTTCTCAGTATTAATACTTCACTAGAGTAACATACAATAGGAGGAATTTTTAAAACTAGACTTACAGAAGACAAATGTCCTCCTTGGCCAAGTCTGTGTAGCTGTAATGGCAATTTTGAGGTGTTTTGGGGTCCAGATAAAAAGTTCTGTGGGTGGCTGAAAGGGGCAAAAAAATTTGGGCAAATAGAAGCTCAGGCTGTGGACAAACAGTACAGCTTGTAGTGATTGCATGTACGAGAGATGATGCAGGAAAAGCACAGATTAAAAAAAAAACAGGTGCCTTGAAAGTGAGAACAAGATGTACTCAGAAGTTGTAATGCAGAAATGAAAATCACTGCTGGGATTGAGGGGATGTACATTGTCGGATCGATTGGAAGAGAATGGAGCAACCCAGCAGCAGTTTACTGAATGTTGTAAAGAGACAGTAACAATCATTTTAAGGAAAGAAGAGGAAAAAAAAAGAGGGTTTGGTAGTAGATGGAAATTGTGGAGGTTCTTTAAGATCACTGATTCTAGAGTGATATGTGAAAGTTAAGGGAGGCAGGAGTTTTAAAAGGCCTTGAAGCAGTGATGAGGAAAACTACCCTCTACTCAAACTGGGGAATGCAGAGAGGAATAGGAAGTGCAGGTGTAGTCTTCTACTTTCTCTTAAAAATGAAGAAGCCCATGTTATCTTTTTCTCTCTTTTTCCCCTCCTGTAGGTATCAGTATTACTTGCAATTAAAGAAAGATATCTTGGAGGGCAACATTCCTTGCACACTGGAACAAGCAATACATCTGGCTGGTTTGGCAGTTCAGGGTAAGTGAGAAATTGTGCTAATGTTGCACGAGAAACTTTGGGGATATATTTCCTATTGCCTGTTTTCTGTTTGTCACTCAAGAGACCCAAGTGAGTAAGTTATGAAAGGGGCTTGATCCTTAGGAACTTTGTCACATGGGCTGAGGAGAGGAATTGTTGGATCAGTGGCCCTGAACTTTTCTGTGCAGTCCTCA
The DNA here is from genome assembly GCA_013400315.1 of Bombycilla garrulus. NCBI lineage: Eukaryota > Metazoa > Chordata > Aves > Passeriformes > Bombycillidae > Bombycilla > Bombycilla garrulus. The sequence continues at coordinate 43,813 of VXBU01008278.1, forward strand.
GAGGTGCACCTGGGCATCCAACAGGTAGTTTCAGGAGCTGGATTTGAGTTAGACATTGGAGCCTTTGGGGGCAAAGGCTTCAGTTGTCTGCCTACATCAGTAGACCCTTCCTATGTTTCTGTTAATGAAGGCTCTTTATTCTGACATATCTTCACAAATAAGCAACTTTTTATCTAAAACTTCTATCCATTTCCACTTTTTATCCAAAATTTCCTATCACATAAGAGTATTTCATGTTAGTGTGCAAGACTGTTAACAGTTCTTGTGTTCAAATCACTCCTGAAAACAGATTTCTGTGATGCCTATATGAAAAAGTCAGTTTTATTTTTCCTGGATAGAATATATACCAGTTCTGAGTCTGTTGGCACTGATCATGGTCAGTGTTCCTTGCAATATGCTTGTGTGGCACTAAATCTTTCAAAAGTTTGTAATGGTAAAAGCTGTGCTTAGTGTGTTTGTATATTGTTATTTGTATATCATTCACAGAAAATGCCACTTCAATACATCTAACAGCAATTGTAATACTGCCAAAATTGAACAGGACTTCAAATCGCTGGCAGTATATACAACCAAAGATTTTTTTTTTTTATTTTGTTAGTTGTATACTTTGGTTATATCACAATAAAGATGATGATTATGTTTTTTTGAAGATGTGGTTACCAGTGGAGTAGGATAAATTGTATTAATGCCTTGTTTATTTAGTAGTGAATCTGTTTAATCCAAGCCAGGTTTTAATGGTCTTCAACTGAAAAAATCTTGCTGTGTTATTTCCATGTATTTGGACAGTGTAAATGTCTCTCTGCTCAGTGAGTTGTTTATAAAAATCCTTCCAGATGGAAAATATTCATCCTTTTAGCTTTCAGCTTTCTTTATTATTCCTGTTTAAGAGATGAACTCTGCATTGATAACACAGTGAAAAAACAACTCAAAAAAAGGCACAGGTTCTAAATTAATGTGCTCCAATGACTGAAGTAGTTTGTACCAGGTAGATTAGTAATTTTAGCTGGTGAATGAACAGAAGCAGTGCTTGCTGTTTCAAGAATGATCAGTATTTAAAATCAGTACAAAAGGTTCATTCTAAACACTGCTTTATCTCAAGAGCTACACTGTTGTAGTGTGTCACAGGTGCTCCCCTTTCCTATAAATAACTTCCATATTAAGTGTTTTATCATTTCTTCTTCTCAATCCACCAGGAGAGATACCAGTTTTTCTGACAAGGTTAAAAAAATAGGAATTTTTTTTTACCTTTTCTCTTTATAAACATTATTGATTAGTTTGTTCTGTTGTTTTGCATTCAGATTGTAGTTCAGTAGGATGGAGGTTTTCTACTTGGAAATCCTGCTGCATTTAGTTGGGTTTTGAATAATTTTGTTAAAAATGTTTGAATCCAAGATTTTTTTTATTTTTTATTTTTTAGCGGATTTTGGAGACTATGATCAGTATGAATCTCAGGAGTTTCTACAAAGATTTGCTTTGCTTCCAGTGGTAAGTACTTTCTTTAAATTGGGGCATTTAAATTATTAAATTGACAAATTTAAATCCTTCCTAGAATTGGTAAATGCAAATCATTTTTAGAAAGCCTCCATGATCCATCTATCTTACTGCTCCCTAGGCTGTCAGATTTAGTAAAGGTTTTCTTTGAGAATGAAGTGAGATATTGTACCTTATATTGCACAGAAACAAAGATGTATTAAGATCTTTTCAATTTTATTGTATATTACGCTGAAGAGAAGGTTGAGGTACAGATGGGAAAGTGACTAAAACCACTTCAAAACAGTGTTTGTGCTTCTGGGGTTTATTTGTGCATAGTACAGCATCTAAGCTCCAATAAACTATATGTGAGGAAAGTATAACCATTTGATTTTGTAGATTTTTTTTTTGTATTTCATTCCACAAATGCTATTTTACCTTAAGGGTTGGCTACAAGAAGAAAAAATATTGGAAGAAGCAACACAGAAAGTTGCCTTGCTACATCAGAAGTACAGGTAAAATGTCTGAAGTTTTTCAATGCTTAATTTCAATCTTCAGTAGCTTCTGTAGCTCAGAAAGTTGTAAACCTTGAAATACAGTTGGACTAATTTCACTTCCCATTTAAATAATTTTTTCCTCTGGTACATCTGTATTAAAGTTACAAGAGTTTTTGCTGAGTGAAAATGAAAAAGAAAACAGAATATTTAGTAAAATAAGTTATAGGATTCAGCTTGAAAAGAATACAGGACACAATTAAATAGTGTGACTTCACCTGTATAATGTGTCTTGAACATGTGTACCTCTGATAAAGTGAGGAAATGTGGAGACAGTGCTGGATTTGGTCAAGAATGTGGTAATTGTCTGCCATTTGTAGTAGAGATGGTAATTTTAACTGGTCTTTGTTGCCATTTACCCCTAAAGATGCCAGAGAAAAAGAAGTTATTAGAATCAAAGTGGTAAAGGCTGAGCCAAATATATCAGCGTTGGTACAGATAGAAACAGAGCAATTCGATGGTTGCCTGGAAATGCTTTTCAAGGTTTGACAGTGTCAAACAAAGATGATTTTTTTCTTGTTGGCAGTATTAGCTGATTGTTGTTTTGTTTGTAGAGGCCTTACTCCTCCTGATGCAGAAATGTTATATATGCAAGAAGTAGAAAGAATGGAGGGCTATGGTGAAGAGACCTATCCTGCAAAGGTAAATGGGGTTTCATCTTTGTCTAATTGCCCTTTTCTCCCTGTTTAGAGTGGTTACCTCCTGCCAAAAGTAAATAAAACCCAAACTCCAAACCATCTAGAATTTTTTTCCTCTGGGATTATAAAAGCATTTGTTTCTTATGTAACTTTGCGTTTGAAGACTTTTTTTCCATACTTGTTTAATTTTTTGCGATTTCTTACAGGACAGCCAAGGAAGTGACATATTCATTGGAGCGTGTCTTGATGGTATCTTTGTGAAACACAAAAATGGTCGTCCTCCTGTTGTATTTAGGTTGGTATTGTTATTTCATAAAATATCTTAGTGAAGTTCACATTTTAAGTGTGATCCTCACAAGTATCAGTGGCTCTTAGATATGATGTGTATTTATGCATTTGGTAAATCTGTACCATAGTCTTGTGCTACATCATGCTACAGTGAGTACTAAAGCCAGTGGGAATTTCTCAGTGTATTAACTGCAAAATGAATCTCTTTAAGATAGATTCATTCTAAGACGTGAATATTTAATATACAGTTGCATTGCAAAACATTTATTGAAGCAAAAAGGAGCAATTCTTTGCACATAGGGCATCTTAAATCCTGAGATTGTCACATCAATTCATGTAGAAATGTTCACTTGTGAAATTGTCCAGGAGTTTCTTTATTATAAATCTGTGTGGAGAGTTACATGATAACATTAGTTTTATTATTTTGGATTCATACATTGTTTTAGTTTATTATTGTATGTTCTTATCAATTTTAGACAGAGCTCTGACTTACCTAAACACTTAAAATTCAGTCTTCACATGAAATGGCTTCCCACTGACTTTAAGAGGGGTTGCTTGGGCATTTTTGGGCAGAATTCTGAATAAATTTTTAAAAATAATTTTGAGGGTTTTTTTTTATAAAATTAGTCTTGGCAATTTAGTTTTTACTAAAGCAAGAAAGGGTTTATTCTTAGTGAACTTTAATCTTCTAGAATTGAATTTTTGACTGAATAGTGACAGGAATCTTGAAAGCCAACAGTTACTGGTGAATTTCTGGGATTAGAGAGAGTAGCCAACTATGCTTCTTTCTGTTAGTAGTTTTGTTTAACAGAATTTAGAAATTCTGTTATGCTAAATGTCCTTTAGAAAAATTTCTCTCTGCTGTGATAGGAGAGGTGATGCTGTTTTTTTTAATTATCTGGAGTCATCAAAGTGCCCTGCTCTGCTTTCCTGCAGCATTAAACAACAGCTGTACTTACCAAACACACAATGAGAGCTGAAAAGTTCTGTCCATGCATTTCACATAAATTCTCAAAGAATTGTGGATGCAGTGTCTGTAAACATAGGAGAAAAGTTGCACATTGGGAAGCAACGGAAAGTTTTTATATTCCAATTTCAGGATGCGGTTTTCTGCTCTCTTGCTTGTTTGTTCTGTGACTATGGGCAATTCCATCATGGGCAGCAATATCACGTTATTTGGGTGGCAGTAAAGCCATAATAAATGACCCAGTAGTATCATTTACAAAGACTGGGTTGTTCTGGAGATTGGTTCAGGTAATTTCATAGTTGTGCTCACAAAGGCTTATGAACCAAGGCCATAAATTTGAGGGATTTTTGTTCTGCATCAGGATGGAGAGATTGATGTTTCTCTACCTCATATACATGAGGCAATAGCTATGGAAAATGCTCACAGACACCTCTGTGCAATGAAAATGGGAGTCATATGAACACATTTAGAGAGAGCCCTACATTCAAGTCAGGCTTTTTCCACATGTTTATGTACTGCAGAACATTCTTTTAATAAATCTATGATGTAGGCTTTATTTACACTAACATAATACTAATGGTTCAAGCTAAATTTGCATTTAGAAAAAAGACAAACATATTTTATGCAATCTAAATATTTTTCATCTGTCAATGTGCATGAATTCTAGAAAATATGCCTTAAAAGCTTTGTTTAGTGTAGGCTTAATTTTTTTTTCCTGGAATGTCTGGTTTGCTTTCAAGCAGTTGGGACATTATAATTTAATGATGACTACATTTGTCTAAGTTAGATTTTTTTTTAAAGAACACTTGAAAGAATTTCAAATGGAAGACAAGTAATAATCTTACTGTGCATGTGTACATCTTCCCAAGAGTTAGTCACAAACGTTTTCCTTTCAGCAGCCATTGATTGTATGGAACTGATGGTCTAAAACTTGAAATGGTTTTTCACAGAATCATAGACTTAGAGCTTGGAGTGGGACCCATCAGCACCATCGAGTCCAACTCGTGGCCCTGCACAGAGGAGCCCCAAGAGTGCCCGTGTCCATGTCTGTGTGTCCTGGAGCATTGTCCAAACGCTTCTTGAGCTCTCTCAGGGCTGGTGCTGTGACCACTTTCCCTGGGGAGCCTGTTCCTGTGCCCAGCCAGTTTTTTTTCCATGATATCCAAACCTAAACCTCCCCTGACTCAGCCTCAGGGCATTTCCTTGAGTGCTGTCACTGGTCATGGGATGGAAGAGAACAGTGCCTGCCCCTCCCCTCCCCTTCCCCTCATGAGAATGTTCTTTATCCACATTCTTGATGGTGCTTCTGGTTTGCACTCGCATTTTTTGTGGTTTGAAAATCAGAGCTTTCCACTCACATCCTGTCCCTTTCGTCTGCAGGTGGCATGATATTGCCAACATGTCCCACAATAAATCCTTTTTTGCATTAGAACTGGCAAACAAAGAAGAGACAATTCAGTTCCAAACTGTGAGTACATTTTTTTTCCACACTATCAGTAAATAAAAACAAAATAAAACTGATAATTTAACTCAAAGGTTAAAACCAGCTGTCTATATATTTAGCAGCTTTGAACTGTGTGAGTGAGTCAAATATGATAAGATTGTTTTGGGCCAGCTTTCTATGGGAAGGCATTAAAAATTGGACCTTCTATGTTGAGTACATTGAAGTGTTTGGTTATGTCATAAAATACATATGTCATGTTTGGTATGGTCATAAAAATTTTCACCCATTCCAGTGAAATTTCTAGCATGTTTTTTTGCCTTGAATCAGTGTCAATTAAAGATAAATATAGCCCTAGAGCTTTTCTGGAATGGGCCATGACATTCCTTGCAGAATTAATTTTATTCAGCATCTCTCAGTTGCTTTTGTCAAAAGGCAGCTGTTCACAATCTTGTGGCAATCTTAACAATAATTGTGTTAGTATTACAGCTGATAAGTGTCTTCTTCTTTCAAATTTCATATGTCTAAGAAAATTGTTAGGCTAGAGTGTATATTTGTGTCTGCAAAGTAGAGTTTTAGGGAAAATCTGTGACTATGATGAAGTTGCATTAAAATTAAATTGGTCAATGGTAATTTAATCTTAAAAAGCGGCTTGTCTGAAAGCAACTGAAGGGTATGAATGTTGAACTTAATGCAAATGTTGGGTTTTGTTTTTTTTGGCAGGAAGATATGGAAACAGCAAAATATGTGTGGAGGATGTGTGTGGCTAGACACAAATTTTACAGACTAAATAAATGCAGCCTGTAAGTAGAATACATTAGCAGAACTCTCGGTGCCCTTGCAGCTCCCATTGGGAAGTGAAATCTCTCACTTCCTCTGTAAAATCTTTACTGTCCTTTTTAGATGGTAGTTATTAATGACTTGGGTTCATTTTCTTCATCTTTTTTGAGAAAATACTTACCACCAGTTTCTGAAATACATTCTGCTTTATAACACTATTAGTGGACAATATTAAGTGCTGAAATCTTAGCCTGAGTAATGAAGTTTGGGCTTTGCTTCTGGATGACAGAGCTGTGAGAGGCTTCAGTTGCTTTTGGGTCTGATACTGCCGGTGCTTGTGAGCTGCTGGAACCACCAGCAGGGTTTTGGCCTGGGTCTGGGTGAGCTGCTCTGGAAGGACACTAGAGGCTTTAAAAGGGCAGGCAGCGTATGTGAAGCACTCCTGAAATGTGCTGGATTGACAGCTAAGAGGTATGTGGTTCTTCAGATATCCACGGAATCTGTGTAGCTCAAGTAGCACCAGCGCAAAGTGAATTTAATACAATTCATCAAATTAAATTTAAATGGGCCGGTCTCCAACTTGTAAATCAATGGCTGGAATTGGAGCTGCTTTATTGGAACAGCTTTCCTTCAGTTAAGTTTCTTCAGTCAAATAACAGAGAATTAGACATGGTGAATAGTCTACCATTGGAAAAGCATGATTCCCATATGTTTCACTCCTCTTCATAGGTGGGAAAACAGATGTTTGATATCTGCTGAGGCCAGTGGAAATACAAACAAGTATTTTGTGCCACAGGTGGCTCATTAGTGTGTTTAATGCTAATTTATTTGAGAAGCAAGATAAATTTGAAATAGAGTAAACCTCATACCTCAAAGCTTGTATGTTGTCTGTCTTTTGAGAGGGATAAGAAGCTTTGGTGGAAGTAGTGCATTCGTGGGACCTGCACATTTCTGTCTAAATAACATCAGATCTGTAGATCTGTATTAAATGTCGGTCTCTAGGATTACTTACTGTAATTGTTGCACCACAGTGTGCTTTTAGATGAGATTAAGTCCTCAAAAAATCTTTTCTGATGATCTTAATCTACTCTTAAGACTTCTTGTCCTATGTTCCTGCAGCTGAAAACCGTCTTATCAACTTCAGGGTTTATTTTTTTCTAAATCTGTACCTACCTTGTCTTTAGAGACTCCTTGGACTCTCCACCTGAGGAGGGCTCTCAGAAATCTTCCCTCATTCTTTCCCTTCCACGCTTTCCAATCCTTTCTCGTCCTTCACTTCCCAAAGGGTGAGCTTAAAAACATCTTCCTCACTAAAAAATAGCAGTTCCTGCATTTGTACCATGCTGTCTTTCGACCTGTCTTGCTATGAGATGCAGAGCACAGCTGCAGTGTAGGGTGGGGGGGGTAAAAGGAGCTTAAGAATTCTGAACTTTATGTCCTGGAGCCAATCCAACAAATTATGAAAATTATTACCATTAGTGTCAATGTTAGGACATGCAAATGCTAATGCAGTGTAATAATGCTTTCCAGTTCCTGTGACATCTGTAATGTTGCAGTCCCCATACACTTCTGTGTCTGAGTTGTAGAACAGGAGGTTAACTGAGGTGTTTTGATCTTGGGTTTTTGATTTTTGCTTTGTGATGGTGGCTGATACACAGAGCTCTTTGCTTTTGAGGCTGTTGTGGAAGACTAACACGGGCCTGGCTCCCAGAAATGTAGAGTGATTTTTAATCAAACTTGGGAGTCCTTTCTGATGTTTGAAACAGGTCTTGCTATTGTTAGGAATAATTTCTTACCATTAAATTTCTTCTGTAGACAAACTCAGCCTGTTACGGTGAATCCTGTTAGAAGACGTTCTTCATCCAGGATGTCCATGGTAAGGAAAGCAAATTTCTTTGTGTTTGCATTTTTATGGATTTCAGTCGACTTTGAATCAAATATTAATTCCTTTCAGTGAAATGAAATGAGCAGTGGAAAAAGGTGAGTCTAGTATGTGGGGAGCTGTTTCTGACTTGTAGGAAGAGCTGCTGTGTAATATCTAAATAGTGGAATTCAAACAATTGCAATGAAAAATATTTTAAACACTTCTGTTTTCAGTTTGAGCACTGTCTCTAGGACACTCTCCTAGCTGTCAAGTGGCAAGATATAGTCTTGGGTTAGTGGAGTGTGATTTCAAGGGTTTTTTTCTATTTTTTTATATTATTTTTTGTATGATCTCAAAGGAGAAACTGACATTGCAGATTTAGAGAAATAGTTTAAGACTAAGGTTTTTTATGTGTTTATTTGTAATATTATACACATTAAAATATAATATATAATGCATATTATTACTATTGTATAGTATTATACATAATATTTACAATATTACACATAGTGTACATTATATATTAAAAACTTCAGTAATTATTTTTAAAATGAGTAATCAATTTTTAAGGAAGATGTTTGCTTTCTTAGCCCAAGCCTCAGGCTTATATGATGCCTCCACCACCTCAGCTGCATTACAATGGTCATTATAGTGAACCGTATGCATCTTCCCAAGGTAAGTTCATTAAATCCATGGCCACACTACACAATTTTAGAAGGTAAATGCTGTAATTTATATTTGTAGCTACTTTAGCTATAGCTGAATAAATGAATAGGTGAACATGGAATAGGTTGGTGCTAGAGCAGTCATTGAAGTGCATGCTGCTACTCTAGACACGTGGGCTAATGTGAAATACAGTCCTGGAATCACAGAATTGTTTAGGGTGGAAAAGCCTTTGGGATCATCGAGTCCAACCATCAGCACAGCCCTGTCAAATCCATCACTAAACCATGTCCCCAGGTGCCACATCTACCTGTGTGTTACATACCTCCAGGGACGGTGACTCCACCTCTTCACTGGCTGAGCCTGTTGCAATGCTTCACTGCTCTTCCCAAGAAGCAATTTCCTAATATCCAATCTAAACCTCCCCTGGTGCAGCTTGAGGCCATTCCCTCTTGCCCTGCTGCTTGTTACCTGGGAGGTAACCAGACTGCAGCCTTCTTTCAGATAGTTGTAGAGAGCAGTAAGGTTCTCCCTGAGCCTCTTTTTCTCCAGGCTAAACATCCCCAGTTCCCTCCACTGTTCCTCCTCTGTATCCTCTTATGGGAGATGAGCACTTCTAGCCTAGGATAGCATTACAGCAGCTGTAGACTGAGGTGTCTTGTGTGAGTTTAAGCTGACTATTACTTTTTCTGGTTCATGTATCAAGCTGATATTTTATGGCGTTGTGAGATCCTTTTCAATATTGTTCTTAATATCTGCAAAGAGATTGCCCCGAGACAATTCACACAAAATATAAAAAAAAATTAAACCCGGAATGCAGAAAGAGAGAGACATTTGTCTAAGTGTGCTAGACAACTTCAAATTCAGAGGCTAAAAAGTTTGCAGGTTGTGGACTTGGTATATATTTGATTGGAACAAAGAAAGAAAAAAGCCCAAGCAAACGCTAATATTCTCAAGCAGTGTAGACTCATCTTAGCAGTTTACAGCAGAGTCACGGCTGCTTGCTCTCTGTATTTTGATTGTTACACGTTGTATCTTTAACTAACAAAGTTGCTGCCCTGAAGGGCTGACTTTTAAAGTCTCCTCAAGTTTGATAGGAACTTTCCAGACCTACAAATCTGCTGGATAAATAGTACTCTAAAAAGCCAGCTCACTTGGGAGGGAATAAGGACATTTTCTATCAAAACAGAGTTACACAGGTCTGAATGAAATACAGGTATTCAGCTACATTCAGAGTAGAACTGAATTCTTTGCAGTTTAGTGTTGTAAGTATTGCTGGATACTTGCTACTACAACTGTCCTATTTTTGAACATTTTTTTCATAAAGCAATTTTTGATTGTCAGCAAATTTGTTACCATAAGTGTGGCAATTATTTTGGCAAACCCAAACAGTTAAATCATGAAGGCATCTATAGCAATGACTAAATTGTTCTCTGGAGACTGGCAAATAGCACATCCAATGAANCGAAGGCATCTATAGCAATGACTGAATTGTTCTCCTCTGGAGACTGGCAAATAGCACATCCAATGAAATAGTAATTAAAATGATTAAATGTGTCTTGGATGTATAAACTGTTAGACCATTTTCTTTACAGTGTGGGTATATATATATGTGTGAGCAAGATATGGTGATAGTTTAAACTGCCTCCAAAATTTCTGGAGAAAAGTTAATTTGATTTATCCTTTGAGGTCTTTAGGTGCTATATCCACATACGTCCTGAAGGAGTAGAAGAGAGAAGAGCAAGGGTTTTTGTTTGCTTATTATGGGGCTGGTTTTTTGGTTTTGGTGGTATTTTTGGTTTTGTTTTGGGGTTTTTTTGGAGGTTTTTTTGTGTTTTTTCTTTTTCTTTCGTTTTTTTCTGTTCCAGCTGATTACATTAGTGCAAATCCTAGTGTAGACGTTCATTTTTTCAGCAGTGTGGTTTAAGATTGATACAGACCTTGTTTATCTTGGACTGAAACTTAGGGAACCTGTCCTAAACAGAAGAAAGTAATTCATAAACAGATGGTGTTTTCCCATAGGGATTTACATGATTGAAATAAATACAATACATTATTCTGGTGTATAGTGTTTTCCCATAGGGATTTACACAATTGAAATAAATATAATACATTATTCTTGTATATATACCTTGGGTATCAACATCAACAGAAAAGCTGGGATTTTGGTTTGGTTTTTTTTCCTTCCCATTTCAATACACAGCTAAGAATTAACTGAGGTTTCAAAAATCCCAAACTTTGCCTTAGCTACATCTTAATAGAGGATAACTTTGTTTGATGTCCTGGACATAAAGATTATTCTTAAACTTTGCTTTCAGATAACCTCTTTGTGAGCAATCAGAATGGATACTACTGTCACTCCCAGACTAGCTTGGATAGAACCCCTCACGACTACAGCGGTCGGATCCGCAACGGGAGCGTCTATAGCGCGCACAGCACAAACTCCTTGAACAACCCGCAGCATTACTTGCAGCCATCCCCCATGTCCTCTAACCCCAGCATTACTGGAAGTGATGTCCTCAGAACCGATTATGTCCCATCCCACAGACACAGTGCACTGATTCCACCTTCCTATCGTCCCACGCCGGACTATGAGACTGTGATGAGACAGCTCAACAGGGGCATGGTGCACACGGATAGGCAGAGCCATTCCATGAGGAATCTTAACATCGGCAACTCGTACGCCTACAGCAGACCTGATGCCTTAGTGTACAGTCAGCCTGAAATTCGAGAGCATGCCCACTTTGCCGCCCCACAGTCCAACCATTATCCATTTAACCTGAACTACAGCTTCCACAGCCAATCCCCCTATCCCTATCCCGCTGAAAAGCGCCCGGTCGTCGGGGCGGTCAGCGTGCCCGAGCTGACAAATGTGCAGCTCCAGTCTCAGGATTACCCAGCACCGAATATCATGAAGACTCAGGTCTACCGACCGCCTCCCCCGTACCCGTACCCGAGACCTGCCAACAGTACTCCAGACCTTTCCCGACACATCTACATCAGCAGCAGCAATCCTGACCTCATCACGAGGCGAGTGCACCATTCTGTCCAGACATTTCAGGAGGACAGCCTGCCTGTGGCACACTCTCTCCAGGAGGTCAGTGAGCCTCTGACCTCGGCACGCCACGCCCAGCTGCAGAAAAGGAACAGTATTGAGATAGCGGGCTTGACGCCCAGCTTTGAAGGAATGAGAATTAAAGAGAGGACCATGTCAGCTTCTGCAGCAGATGTGGCTCTTCCAAGAGTTATCTCAGAAGGGTCACAGCCCAACGTTCTGATGGAGAGAACGAAGCAGAAAGAAGGGGAGCAAGAGGATAGTGTGAGCTGTGATCACAAGAAAACCCTTTCTGATGCCACTATGCTGATTCACAGTAGTGAGGAAGAAGAAGAATTTGAAGAAGAAAATAAGGCCAGTACAAGTCTTTCTCCTCTCCCTGAAGACCAAACCCAGCTTTCATCTGTTATGGGAGGTTATTCTCATGATTCAGTACTAAACTACCCTTACAGCTCTGTTGCTTCATCTGCTGGCCCTTTGCATATTCTTGAGCCTAAATTACATATCACAGAGGCAGAAAAGAGAATGAAAGATATGAGTCCAGTTCATTTACTAGTAGAAAGCCAGGTGCAGAGAAGAGGGGAAGGACTGCTTACTCCATCTATGTCAGAATCTGATCTTACAACATCAGGGAGATACAGAGTAAGGAAAGATTCAGTAAAGAAGAGACCCGTGTCCGATCTTTTGTCTGGGAAGAAGAATATTGTGGAAGGCCTTCCCCCTCTAGGTGTAAGTGGATACTATTTGTCTTGTTTTGGGTTGTCTGTAACGGCTGATTGTTGTTTTTGTTTGAGGTTTGGGGTTCTTTTAATCAGCCTGAGATGCTTTTAAAACATATGAATTAAAAGCTACCTTAAGCTTGACCTTTATATTTCTGTGTTTCCCTGGTTAACTTTGCTGAGCTATCTTTTTTCCCCTTCTCTGCCACGTCTGAGTTCTGTTTGTTTAGTCCACCCACACAAATCCAGCTGTGCAGTCTCCAACCATCTGAAAACCTAACCTGGCTGGGAACTTCAGAAGGAGCTAATTTAAAATCAGTTCTAGATCCCTATTCTGCCCTACTTCTTATTTGGAGCAGAAGCTACTCTTTCCATTCAACTTTCTCATCTTCCTCTCACTGAGAAATGAGAGGTAGCTGAAATGTTTACTTTAAAAAAAATTTGTTTGCCTCCTTCTTCTGACCTAAGAGGGAACCTGACACCTTTAGGAATAAATTCTTTCCTTGCATTCTCTTCTTTATTTCAATGCCTTCCCTTTTTCATATCTTTTCCCTTTTGCCTTCTCTTCAAGCTGTTTTTTATCCCACTGGTGGTATTTCTTGCTTGCTATATCTCTTTCTCCTCCTCCAATCTTAGGTCACTGTAACTATTGAAAAACTGCAAGTTTCACCTTTCCTGTAATTTCCACCTCATAGAAACGTCAAGGTCTACATGGACTGCACAATTCCAGTGGCACTCCTTAGCGCCCGCTTTGCTTTTAACTTTTGTTCAGTTTTATATAGTTTGTGGCAGATTTCAGGTGCTGATAGAGGAAGACCATTTTTTATTCTTATTTTGCCTTTTAAAATCGATTGATATCTTGAATTAGTGTCAAATAGTTTTCTGCACAAATTGGACTGCAGGGGAACTGCTAGATAACTTGTACCACTGTGGTAACAGCAGGTACTGCAAAAACTAACCTATGGAAAAGCTATATATTGAAATAGTTACTACTCTCACAAGTTTTTGTCTGTCAGACGTGCTATACATGGAGCTTCACACAATGAAATGAACCTCCATCAGCCTAAATTAATTTTATGATTGTGTGTGTTTTTCTACATCTTCTTTTTTCCTGTTTTTTAATGTGGATGTAGGGGAAAAAAGGGACACCTTCCTCCTTATGTTCACATTTAAATACTTAGTGTTGGTTCTCCAGAAGATACATTTTCAGCCAGTAATGTGTCTGCAAAAATCATACCCTGCTTTACCTTTTGACAGTTATGTAGTTATGACATTTTCCTGTCAACCTTTAAATTAAATTACTGTTAGAGCTTTTGAAAGTGTTTGTAACAAAGTTTCTAGTTCAGAAACTTTTAACAGTTTTGTTGAATAATACAAAACATTACCTTTCTGTATTCATGATTGAGGTGAATATCCTAGTTACAAAGCTGGCCCCTACCAGTGCTTGCACATTTTGCTTTTCAATGAACTTTTATTGTTGTGTTTGTGTTCACTTTTAAATGCAGTCTCATCCTCTTAGATTTGTCTTCCTATTTCTTATCACCATTTAACTTTCAAAAGCATTAATTATCCTTCAAGCAGCATATGCAGTTTCAGTGTATTTTTGTTAACAAACTTAGCAACAGCAGGAGTGATGAAGTTTCCTGTTATCCTTTTTAAAAGAATAATTTGAATTGATTCTTTCATAGAAATCCCCCTTTGATATTTTTTCATCAAAGAATGGATGGTAATTCCATAATTTAGATTCATGGCCCGGCCCAGGACTCAAATCTGTCTGCAGTTCTGTGTTTGTGTTTTGTGTGTCAAGTTTGTTGCAAACTTAGTAAAACACTTGACTGTATCCAAATATCTTAAAAGTATATGGTCATTGCCTGATTGTAGGGGAAAAAAAATGCCTGCAAACTGAATAGTCTGGGAAGAAATAATTTTTATGTATTGTTGAGTTTGGGAGGTGATCCCAGGTCTGTTCAAGAATGCTAATTATTCAAAGTTGCCACCTCACAACCTCAGTCATGAGCTTTGTAGAGAGCAATATTTGTCATTCTCCTGCAGTTTCATTAACCTGTCTGGAATGAAGACAGACTTGTGTTGTCCTTGGAGGAATGTTGTCCCACCACCCTAATCTCTCACTGAGTGCTTATCAAAGAAAAAGGTCAGAGCTGTTCACAGAAGGGGCCAGAGAATTGTCTTTTGCTTAGCTGAACTCATCTGGTTTCTGCTTTATAATTTCATCAGATATTTAAGAATATTTACAAGCTTTAGCTTTTCTTTTGCAGGGTATGAAAAAGAATAAAAATGATGCCAAAAAAATGGGGCCTCTGAAGCTAGCTGCTCTAAATGGACTGGCATTGACTAGAATGCCTCTGCCAGATGAGGGGAAGGAAGAATCAACAAGAGCAACAAATGATGAACGAGTAGGTTGAAGTTTTTCAATGCTTGATTTACACCAGCACTTCTTCAAAATTACGTGATTATGAATGGTACATTTTATTGACTGTAACATGCTTCATATTAAGGCAACTCGAATGCTGAGAATAGAAACAAACTAAAAAGATTCCTGAATGACAAGTCATTTCCAGAAATATTGGGTGTAACTCAGATTTTTCTTCAAGATGACAGTGATTCAACTGTAGTTTACCCTCTGAACGTACAGGAAGTGAATTAACTAGTACCTACAGATATATTTTTGTGCAACTCTTCCTGTTTTCTTTCTTAATTTTGGGTTTTCCAGAGTGAAAAGGTATGAAACTTAGAATTCTGAGTGTGAGATTATTGACTTTATTTGCAATTATTAGTAATTCATATGGTGTTTAGAGTAAGTTTTGCAGTTAAATTGCATCTCCAGAATACAACTTGTGCAGGTTGTATTTATCTGTATTCTTCAGGTAGAGCCCATAAAATATAGATGGAAGTTGTTGGATCTGCTGAAATTTTAAACTCAGTAAAAGATGTCAGATCAATGAGAGGACATCAGGTTTTAGAATTTGAGGATAATTCTTGAGAAATATCCATCAGCTTGTGTCAGGATAAAATCCATCAGTAAATCTACATCAGCTTGTCTCAAATATCAATAAAGAAGTGCAGGAAAGTGAGATACAGTCACTATTCAGGCTGTGACAGGCTGTGAAACTACATGTATGTTGCTTACAATGCTAAGGGACAAAAATTGTCTTATCAAGGTACAAGTTTAGTGCCTGTGTTGGTTATTTCCTCTCACCTAGGGCCATCATCTCTTTCTGGGTTGACCTTTACTGGATTCAGCTGTATTTGAGTTCAGCTAGCTCTGCCCAAAGTGTTGTGGCAAAGAAGAAACCGTAAATTCGAGTTATGACGAAGTCATGTCACTACATTTTCTCTTCAGGCAGTCAGGTAGAGGTAGAGTGAACACTGTGAAATGGGAGTGGTTCCTAAAACAGCAATGCAAAGTAGACATGTGGCATAAAAGGAAGTCCAGAGTGCAGGTATTTTTAGAAGATAAGTTTAGTGCTGATTCAGTGCCTGTTTCATTGCTCAGCTTCATGTTACTATCAGTTTAAATTTGTGAATTTGGCCTAAACATAATAAAGGAGTTTGTACAGTTGATGTATTGGTGTGCAAATTGCATCTGATGGAAGTTTACACCTTCCTCTGCAACGTTTGGCATACTTACTTGATATAAGACACTTCTATGACCTGATACCACAGAGCAGTTGCTGTAAGAATCTGGGGACATGTGACATAGATGAAATTTTCTGGCTGGAATCTCACATATTATTCCTCCTTATTGTTGGCAAAGAGATGCAGAAATTCCAGAAGTGTCTTATGATTTAGAAACAACTTGGTTTCAAAAGAATAAAGAGGAGGACGGAGCAGTTTATTAAATAAAAAAGATTGAATTATATTATTAGAAAAAAATTCTGGGTTTATACTTCAACTGCAGCAAGTTTCTAAGGCAGCTTTCCTGCTGTAAGCAAAATTTAGTTTTTTCTCCATCCAAACAACTAAGTTTGTGGGATTTTTTTTTAAATTATTTTTTGGGGTTTTCTCTTATTATAAAGTTAAAGGAGACCTTTCACATGATGTCATCTAGCTACTATGTTGAGCTGCAGGTGGATCAAAGTTATTTGAAGCAGTATGCAGTATGACATAACTGTCTGGTTGGACAGTTTTTTTCTCCCCAGCTGGGCTGTCTTTACAGAAACTATGAAATAATGTTTTCTCTACCAGCAGTATCCACATGAATCTTTGTGACCTAGTGAATTATAACAGCTTGCTCAGTTTTCACTCGAACAAAGTTCCTGCCGGTTAGGGGCTGCCTCTAATTTATCCTGGCATGCTTGTGGGAGCATTAACAGCTGTAAAAGCACTGGAGAAGTATGCAGGAGAAGAAAACACATTCATTTTACCCTTCAGGGGCTCAGTGTTGAAATAGATTCCCCTCAGAGTGTTGTGCCTTGCAGTGCAGGATGCTGGAGCAGCGCCTGGAGCAGGGGATGGTGTTCACCGAGTACGAGCGCGTGCAGAAGAAAAGGCTGAGGGATGGAGAGTGCTCCATAGCTCGGCTGCCCGAAAACGCCGAGAGGAACCGCTTCCAGGACGTCCTTCCTTATGATGACACCAGAGTGGAGCTGGTCCCAACCAAGGAAAACAACACGGGTTACATCAATGCCTCTCATATCAAGGTGAGAAAAACTTCCCCGTTCAATGTGCTAACTAGAAATGTGTTTGGCTGTCAGTTTTGGCTTGGTAAGACGAGTGACAGTCCCTCTCTCTTTCTCTCTTTCTCTCTCTCTCTTTCTCTCTCTCTCTTTCTCTCTCTCTCTCTCTCTCTCTCTCTCTCTCTTTTTCTCTCTCTCTCTTTCTCTCTCTCTCTCTTTCTCTCTCTCTCTCTTTCTCTCTCTCTCTTTCTCTCTCTCTCTCTTTCCCCCTCTCTCTCTCTTTCCCCCTCTCTCTCTCTTTCCCTCTCTCTCTCTCTTTCCCTCTCTCTTTCTTTTCTTCTCCAGAGGTTTCTTTGGGGAAAGCAGGAACCTGTTTTCCTAATCAGCTAGAATAATGGAGGGTTAATTTTTGGAGGGATCTTCTGCATTTTGCTTCTGTGTTGATTTGATCTACTGTCTCCTTTCTGTGTTCCCTCTCTGGGGATTGCTGCTAACAGAAGGCATGTCCATTCTTCACAGAGCTAAGAGGGCAAATAGGTTTAAAACAGACTGGGGTCCTCTGCAATGATTATGGTATTTTTCAGCTGCAGTGACAGTTGTTTCTTCTTTTTCTGTACTCTCAGGCTGTATCCAGTGGGCAGTAAGCTAGCTCCTAGCCTAAGCTTTTTTTGGATGGGTAGAGGAACTACCACAGCCAGAGGGAAACTGTTTTTTTCAAAACCTTCAGCTGCCCTCTTCCCCCCTCCATTACTCTTTCAGCTCTGTTTAAAAGGATTTGAAGGGTGACTCAAGAACCTGGAAGGCAGTTCATTCATTTTTCAATACATTTGTCTGCTCTAAGTGCAGCTACAGCTGGCTTCACGCTTTTTCTGAAAAGAATGGAGATTGGCAAAGCAGCACTTGTAGTTGTGCTGCTGTCTTTTTGTAATAAATCTGTTTGTATACCAACATGGCATCATAGTATCTCTGCTTCATTCACAAATGCTGACCCTTCTCTAGCAAGATAACATTTTTTTCAGTAACTAACAACTAGTAAATAACAACTAGTGCTGTAATAATATTTACAGCACCGGAGTATGAAAGCTTCTCTAAACATGAATTTGCTAAAGTACCCAAAATTCACCAAAGGGAAATACAATCTTATTTTCTCAGTTTTACATTATTTATGATATAAAATACATTTATTTAACTATGAAGAAGCTATACGATTGTGTCTCTTCTGCATCTAATGTGACAAGATGAAAAGGGGGCAGATATAACTCAACAATGGGCTCCTCCTTCTGTGGTGTTGCAGTCTTTTTTCATTTTGTGCATCTTCAAATGGCTGACGTCAGAACTGGGGAGAGGGCTTTCAAAAATTACTAATCTAGTGTCTTTCTTTTTGCAGATCTCTGTTGGTGGCATAGAGTGGGATTACATTGCCACGCAGGGTCCTTTGCAAAACACATGTCAGGATTTCTGGCAGATGATCTGGGAACAAGGGATTGCCATCATAGCTATGGTGACAGCAGAAGAAGTGAGTATAAATTGAGTCAGGTTTCTCCCAGAAATTCCACAGTGATTTTCTTTGTAACCTGTTAGAGGAAGGGGATCTTTGCTCTAACAAACAGGCTGATAAAAGATAAGTTTCTAGTGACCCCTTTCTGTTTTGATTTCTTTGGCAGAAAAATGAATTTTCAGGCTCTTCCTGCTGGAAAGTTGGTTTTCTCAGTACAATAATAATAACTTACCAATAATGTCTGTTATAAAAATCTGTGATTTCACTCCATAAGATCAAAAGCTCAGTAACAATTGTCTTAAAAAGTTGAAACAACATTCTCCCAAACATTCATGCATCAGTAACTATAAAATAAAACAAAGGAAACGTTAAAACTTACTAATGAAATCTAAAATTACTCAGATTAAACAGCATTTAATTTAATTTAGGCTAGTACTGCTTAGTAGAGGAGAGATGCAGCTGTTACTACAGGAACATTAGTTGTGTGAATGTTCTTAGGTTTCTTGTTAAGCAAGTGTTCTGCTTTTAAGGAAAGTGGGAGAGAAAAAAGCTTCAGATACTGGCCACGTCTTGGTTCAAGGCACAACACTGTGACATATGGAAGGTTTAAGATCACCACACGATTCCGTACCGACTCAGGCTGCTATGCAACCACAGGTTTGAAGATTAAACATCTGCTCACAGGACAGGAGAGAACGGTTTGGCATCTGCAGTATACTGACTGGCCAGAGCATGGCTGCCCAGAAGATTTGAAGGGATTTTTATGTAAGTTGTATTTCACAGCTTTGTTTTAGGGTGTGGTTTGGGGTGTTTTTGTAATATCTTCTAAAATGACTGCTATATAGGGAGTAACTTTTACAAGTAAGCCAAGCATTCCATTGTAAAAGGTTTCTTGACACCAGCAAGAGATACTGAATTATATTTTTTGCAGGAATGTACCTGACCATTTATTAAAGTGACTCCTTCTGTCTAAAGCAAATAATTTACCACAAGTCCATATAGAATAAAACATTAATTGCATCCCACACTACACATCTGAGTATGTTGTAGCAGTAGCGAGGTGGCCATGAGCCATTTTCAGTAGGAATAGAGGAATGAAGTGAGAAAATCCTTACAAAAGTGAGATGAATACAGATGATGGATCTGTATTGCTATGGCTGGGGGTATGACTTGTGATTTATACAACGATTCATTTTTCTGTGGCGCGTCCATTGTTAAATTGCTGCTTCCTGGTGGTCATACAGCATAATAGCACAGCTTGTGGGGCTTCATCTGCTGAATGAGTTCTTTTTACCCTGTTGAACTGAGCAGCGTACCTGGAGGAGATCCAGTCGGTGCGGCGCCACACCAACAGCACGGCAGAGCCCAAGAGCTCCAACCCTCCCCTGCTGGTGCACTGCAGTGCGGGTGTGGGACGGACTGGAGTGGTCATCCTGGCAGAGATCATGATCGCCTGCTTGGAACACAACGAGGTGAGCTCCTCTCCCTTCCTGTGCTTTGAACAGTGGTGGGGAAAGAAGAGTGAGTGACCTGCCTAAAATGTGTTACGGCTGAACAGCCGATGGGAGAGGCTTTACAGCTGTGCTTGAAATGGCTGCTGGGAGTTCAGCAGGAGTTAATAATCTTCCAGAGCTGCCCACATGCACACCAGGCACTGGAGTGCTCATTGGGATTCTTGACTTCCTAAGATGTTGAGTCATTGAGTGGAGCAAGGTATGCCCTAGGCCGCTGAGCATATTTCGGGATTTCATCCTGACCTTATTGCTCCTTGCCTTAATTAGGATGGATAATATTCAAGAACACGGTTTGTAGCCAGTCTCTGTAGCTGTTATTGTTCCTGAGTGCTGTGTGTTTGCAGTATCAGTCCCAGCAGAGGACAGTGGTAGTTCAGTAGAATAAAATCACTCTTATCAACTTCTAGCCTGAGGCAGACAGCTGTAAAATGTTCATTAATAATATAATATGTCAGCTGAAACTCAACAAACTTATTGCTTCATCATGCATCCCTCTCCTAACACTGTGACAGACTTTTTCAGCCATTAAATTTGTGAAGACCAATACCCCATGAGGCAGGGGTGCCATTAGCACTGTGCATGTTTCCCAGCTGATCGGTGGTGTAGTGCAGTCCATACTGCAGGCATGGGGAAGGAATTGTCAGAGCTGAAATCAGAGCAGCTGATTCTGTCCTTCAGACCCTGCTCTGACCCTCCTGCTGGGAAATTGCAAGCCAGTTTCCTTGCTCCCCAGTCACTTGCAATGTTTTGTTCTGTTCTTGCAGATGCTGGACATCCCACGAGTGTTGGATCTGTTGAGGCAGCAGAGGATGATGATGGTGCAGACTCTGTCGCAGTACACTTTTGTCTATGGAGTTCTCATTCAGTTCCTCAAAAGTTCTAGACTTATCTAACCCCTGCCATTTGCTGAGAGACTCTGCAGGAGTTTACAGAAAGAAAATCAGTTGTGCAGACGTGCTCTCACTGGTGTTTTGTTCATGTGGTGAATCTCAGAGTTACCATTTAGGGCTGTTTGATGCCAGTCAGTGTAACAGCCCCTGCACAGCAGGATCTTTGCTGGACTGAACTCTTCCCATGTTCAGCCACAGTCACATCAAGGAATGGTTTTATTGTGCTGGTCTGTAGTACTTGCACACGTTCTTTAGAGTGGTGTTACTCTGGCAAAATAAGCATCTTGTGGAATGGAGGTATATAGTAAAATTTGACTAACGTTGTGTTTGGAAACATAATTGTTGACTGTGCAAAAGCTAAAATCTGTAGGTGCACGTGGGGTCAGAAACCTGTCCCTTGGGAATGTCAAGGTCTTATGCAGTTTGATTCTGCTTTCAATTTTCTATTTAGAAGAATACATCTATACTTTATGAAATGGACATTTGGTTTCCTCTGGTTTACTTAGCTAAATTAGCAGCTCTTAGATATTTTAAGCTGTTGCTTTAAGGACAGTTATTTTTATATTTGGGATTTTTAAATTAAAAAGAACATGAACCACCACAACAGAAAACTTTTTAAACCTAACAATATTTTCAGAGGAGAAGACTGACAATGTTTGAACCAGCTTTTCAAAAATTATGCAGAAAGTCCTGGGGAAGCTGTTGGTAGTTAGTTGTAGTGCCATGTAATAGAACAGACAAGTGAAAGATAATGGTAATTGTTGATGATTTTCATTTGAGAGGAGGCATGTTTATCTGCAACAGGCAGGGGAAAATATTTTAAGTATCTATGAGGTTATTGGAAACAAATGAATGAGAGAAAGTACATATTCAGTATTATTCATATATTTAGAGGACAGTTTGATTTTACTGGCTGAAATCAAAGTGGATGCAAATGTTTTAAGCACTTTTTTTTTTTTGCTCTGTTATTTATGTAGCTAAATATAGAGACTATAATCATGCATTGTTTCATTTGGTAATATGCCATTACTAACCTGTTATTTTAAGAAAAGCTTTTTAAGTTGATGAAGTAAGAGAACCAAAATGGGAGTAGGAAGGTGCAGAGTGGTGAAGTGGAAATGATTGTATGAAGTGTAATGGAGGAGGTGTGGCAGCTATGATTGCTGGTTTACACAGTGCAAAGATGACCTAAAAACCGTTCATGTTCCCAGCCAAGAAAGCCAGTAAAGCACTGGAAGTTTCTGTAGAATCCTCCAGATTATTTTGTTAGTGCTAGAGCAGAATTTGCTAATGCTGTGCAGCGTTGCAATGAGGAACATTTGAGAACCTGCAGGGGAAGAGCTCTTAGAGGAAACCCTGGAGATGTGGTAATTTAGCAGCTGTCTAGGAGGCTGAGGCGTGGACCTGAAGGAGGCACAGCCTGCTGTAGTTTCCATTTTGTCCCGTGGGGCTGGTCAGATGATGATATCCCTCAATAATCCTCTCTGGTTTTCAGTGGGGACAGCGTGGTTTTAGCTGCCTTTCCAAATGTTTTGAGATGCTGAGTTGAAAATCCCTATTTAATCTAAAAATAACCACCCTACAGTAGGCCAGTCTGCAGGCATGGTTAAGTGTGCATTTCCCTTGATACCTGCTTAGTGAAATGAAATGAAGTGAAACTAAAAGCCAGGTTTATTAGTGCTGAAACTGTTATTTTTCTGAGCTCTAACAAGGCTTTGGGAACTATTAAACCCCCTTCAACACAATAGTTGTGTCCCAAAACACCAATTAAGAACTACAAATGGGTTGCCTCAGTTTCCTTTGTAATAAGCTGCTTCCACAAAGTTAAACACATGGTCCAAATGACATTGTGCTAATATGTCATTTTATGCAAAATGTATTACCTTTGCCTACACAACATTGATCTGGTGCTTTCAGGTCTGCTTGGAAGCAGTCTGATTTGTAGTACTCTCAGTATAAGTTAGATTGAGTATTTCAGACTAGGGAGTAGAAATGTTGTTCTTACATAAAATGCCTAGGAATTATTAATTGCCAAATAGAAAACTGGAAGTCCAGAGGAAACCAGTTACTGAAGACAGATTCTTTACATGTGAACCTTGCAGACATAGCAATCTGACATACCTATGTTGACAGAAGTACTGAAGGAAGTAAACATACTTGGCTATTTGTATCATGCTGTGTTTTAAAAACATTGTGAATTTCTGCCGCAGTTCACTTCTGTCTGCAGAAATCTTCCTGAATGGGAGGGCAGGCTGTAAAACGTAGCTTGTGCTTTTTCCATTTCTAAACTTTGCACTGTGATCTTCGTGACCTGATAGATGCAGTTTTAGTGACGTGATGGACAACCAGAACTTCAAGCAGCAGTTTCTGGCACAGAACATCAGCTGCGAGGCATTAAAAGGAGCAGTTATAACCTGCAATTTAATCCAGTATTTATGGGATTATCTGAGGTGGGTGAGGAAATGCATCTTTTGGCTTATTTTTCTGTCTAGCTAAAAGAAGTTGTGTTCACTTTTAGAGGTGGTTGTGCTCAAATCTGGTAGTCACAATCTTGGTTTTTTTAGTGTACCACTGCTACCTCCTCCCCTTCAGTTTCCAGTTCTGTCCATCAGCAGTCTGTTCTTGCAGTAATAGACTTGACCTTATTAGGCTTGACTTTAGGTGAGTTTTCCTGCTGAACACTCTAGGATTGCTTTTGTTTGTAAGCATATGGCTCTGAGTGAGCACTGAAAATGAGCAGTTTCTCTTCTAGATACCAAATGAAATTAAACTTCACAACCTTCTTTAAAAAAATTATTTTTAAACCATTGTTTAGATTTTCAGTTAACTTATAAAAGACAATTCAGTTTTTAGCACTTTTGTTCTGAGCCTTGAAAAGGGATGCATTCTTAGATGTAGTTGTGCTGGGTGCTTCATGAAGTTTTGGATAAGAATATCCACTGTCCAAATCCAGTCACAGTGTGAGTCAGGGCAGATTTATTTGTCAGAAAACTTAAAATTTCTCTAAAAGCCTGTCCAATTTTGCCAAATGTGTATCTGTTTTTATGGGGATGAAATCAGATGATTATGTAAGATTTGAACAGAGTTTGTTTGGTAAGAAAGGTTTGAAGAATTCTTGCAGCAGATGGCAAAGATAATGCTGATCTCTAGGGATGTCAGAGCTCTCAGGGACAAATAAAGGTGCTATATACTGTCAAGAGACAGATTTGGTGGTCTTTTGTTGGCTAGGTAGAAGATGCTTTCTTGGATTGAATGATATGAAGAGACAGGAGAAGAACGTGCAAACTGTAGTAAGGACTTCTGCGTATTTGATTTCTTTCTTGCTTGCTCTGATGAGAGATTTTTTTTTTGTTTGTTTGTTTTGGCCAGTGAATCTTTGTAGTCTTGGGCTAAAACCTCTTCTCTAAGAGGCTGAGCCCGAGCCCTGACCATTACAAAGCTGTCACTGGCTCAGCTGGGTGAGCTGCAGGTCCTGCTGGGGGAGGGAGAAGCTCTGAGGTGCACAGGGAGTTTTAACCTCTGCAGCTGCACAGCAGTGCTGTCCTCTGCTGTCCCCCAGAAAGAGCAGGAGAAGTTTCATGCCTTAGTATTTCTCTCATTGGAATGCCTTTCACACAAGTGAACAGTAGAGGTGCAGGGTACTATGGTTTATAAGTAGAAATGCATTTAATTCGGAGCAGGTGACCAAGGCAGTGTTCCTGTATTTCTCTGGATGAAAAGCTGCTCTAAGTTATCGCCAGCATTTAGGGGAAAAAAGTAAAATTCAGTAATAACAAATAAAAGTAAAATCAATTTTTACTGAAGTGGAAAAGATTCTTGACATTTTACATTTGGCTCCTCTTGTAATCCTGTGTATCTCTTCTTGAAGTGGGCAACACTTGGAGCAATTTTCTGCAAAATGGCTCCTTTAAATTTAATAAGTAAGACTGAGGCTGCTGCTCCAGCTGCTGCTGCATATTTTGTTTTGGAGCAGCTCTTACAGTTGAGTGGCTCATAGATTGTGATGACTTCTGGACCAAACTTGGAAACTGCAGGGTTGTTTATCATAGCTGTGTAACGAGACCTCAGTTTTAATATCAGTAGCATCATTAAATTCCTGGACTTAAAACCAGTGAACCCATTGGTCTGTTTCAATAGTTCAGATTATCAATTTAAAAGAATCAGTGTTTCAGTTGCTGAGAGCTGAGTGCTTTAGTGTTTAGGGTTGGGGTTTTTTCTGATAGTGCAAAGTTGTGGGAAGCCAGAGTCCAGCCCTGCAAGATGCAAAATTCCTGCAGTTCTTCATGATACTGTAGGAATTGAAGTGGGCTCACTGCCAGTGAAAGCTTGAGCCCTGGAAGCACGAACACGCACGTCTGCTTTAAATTTAAATACAGATTACAGGAATTAACCAAAAGAATGCAGCAGGAATGGGTACACAGGAAAGTATAGCATTCAAAGGAAAAGCAGATGAGAGTTCAAAAGAAATTTTTTGTGCAAGTACAACATTTTGGACATAGAGAGTGAGGATTTAAGGAGTGGCAGAAGGCATTTGGAGGAGGATCTGGAATGTTTTGTATCCAGAGTAGAGCTGCTAGTAGGGTTTGAGTCATATGGTATGTTTTTCATGGCATGGTAGGGTAAGTGAATATGTAGTCATAGGTGTTATTTTTACTGGCTTTTTAAAATGTGATTTTTTTAAACTCCAAATATTTTTTCAGAGGCTCTGTTATTTTTACATATCTTCCTTTCCAAATGTATCGAATGCAATCTGTCAGCTCAATCTCTGTTTACTTATTAAAGGTCAGATTTTTCAAACCACAGTCTGGTTTTACAGATACAGGATGCAGGGGGGATAGGCATACTTGCAGTTTTGCAGTGATAATTTCTAATGGATGCAGGCGAGATGATTCAAAAGTCTGATTATGTTTTGAATGAAGCCAGGTGTTTACAGTTGGTGTGAGTTGCACCAAGTTAAGCCTGGGCTAACAACGAGACTCTTGAAATGTGGAATTCACTTAGAAGTTCTGTTGCAGTGCAGCATTTGCAACACAGTGACGTTAAAACAGTGCAATACTGTGCTAAGGTAAGGGAAAAAAAATCTTAAACTTTTAACTGCTGTTGCAAACGTCTGTAAAAAGAGAAGTTAAAGAAAAAAAAATTCTTAGTACGATCTTGCTCGGGACCAGCTGACTTGGTGCACTCTGCTGGCATCACGTGTTACTTTAAGGTCTAACTGGGCTGAAAAAAAAGGATTTGTTAACTTCAATTAGCATTTCAAACACCTGTTGCTAAATAGCCTTTGGTTCCATTCTTCGCTGTTTTCCACATCGTGCTGCGTTAAGTGGTGAAGAACAACCTTCAGTGTGTTTGTTTTGTTGAAGTCTGTTCTTCAGCTCTGCTTAGGGAATGAAGATAGAAATCAAATGTAAAGAATCGAATGAACAGAGTTTTACAACAGATCAAGTCTGTAGATACTGTAATGTTCTTTTGGTTCAGATATGCAGCAATCAAAACTACCAAATTATTCATTTTATGAGCACAGTTTCAGAAGGTGCCTAACTTTTATAAAGGGAATTAAATGCCGTTTTCCATTTGGAAATATTTAGATAAAATTAGGAGACTTTAATAGACTTCAAAGACATTGCAAATGCCATTAATTTTTAGAATGGTAGGAAATTTGATGGAGAAAACCCCTGTAAAATCCTCCAGTCTGTCACCTTGCTAATCCTGGGTAATTCTGACAGACAAGGTGTGTATGCTCTTTACAGAGATACTTGCTTAAATTGCTTTGAAACACCCACCTTACCTTCCTGGCTTTTCTGGGGGCACTTGGATGGAAATTTCAGAGGCTTTAGCTGGCAAATCAGCAAGTATGTCCACTCCTGCACACTGCTGAGATCTCTTCATTCATTGGAAGCAAATAGCATTTGAAATCCAATCAGCAGTTCTGTAGGATTGAGGCCTTAGTGTCAGAGGAACACAGGATCTGGCTCCATTTTCTTTAGTTTTCACTTGAGCCAGTATGCAAGGATTTAAATGGGACTTTGTTTAAAAGTAGCAAACATGAAGTATTATTTTCTAGTACTAAGCTAGTGGTTAACATGTCTATTTTTTGCTGTCTTGCCACCAATACTGTAAAAATGTATAATCAAACCAGCTTTAATTCTTGTAAAACTGAAATTGGTTTGTAAAACAATGTATAAATTGTGTTTCATAGACAGAAAAGCTTGTATTACTGAATGTAATATATGTGAAATGAATATATTATAGTCTATTTTTGCCATGGAAATAAATATTTGAAGGAATTATGAGTTGTTATTGTTCCATTACTAAAGGAAAAAAATCCTAGAACTTGCTGTTTGTGTGTAGTCCTAGGCTGGGACTTTGCCTTCAGCTCATGGATGTGTGATCCCTCTTCTAAAGTGCTGCAAGTACTGGGTATAAAACTTGTGCTGTCAGGTATGAACAGATGTCATCTTTGTGGCAGGAAATTCTTTGTGCCTGCTGTCCTGCCATAACTTTTCACAATGTTTGGCTTTTTCTAAAGCTGTTTTTGGTACTGAACTTCCAGTTTCCCTCTAACATTTAAGAGTAAAAAGGATTAAAAACTTCTGAAAGTTGGAGAACCCTTTCCAAAAGCTTGTGTGAGAAGAAACGTTTGACTGAATGCTCACTATCATTGGAGCTGCTGCCAACAGCTAGCACTGAAGTTATTTCCATTCTGGAACTGGCATGGAGTTAAAAAGGGACAACAGCTTGCTCCACACACCTGGTGCAGCTTGAGGCTTTGTGAGATGAATGCAAGAATTGCTCACTGGGCATTACAGTTTAACACTGGGCAATTGCATTTCCCTTGTCTTTGCTCAATGTCTAGAGCATTGTCCACCTAGCTACATCTGAAACAATCAATCAGGCTTTTAACTCACATTTTGTCTTCCAAGTGCACTCAGTTTGAAGGCATTAATCAGCTTAAGGTAAGACTGTTACATGCCATAGATACCTGTCTGATCAGTTCCCCAGTCCTGGGAAATGTCCTGTGTGATGTTCAGTGTAAGCAAAGCTCTTTTATTAGACATGGGTTCAGAATCAGAAGAGGAAAATGGGATTTCTTGGGACCCGAGGCTCATGGTAAAGCATTCAGCAGTTTTGATCACACTTACTTATACTGGTTTTAGACCTCTGGCAAAGGTATCTTCAGAAACCTAAGTTTCCTCTAAATCCAAATGGTTTTAAACTGCAGCTCTTCTTTTCCAGCCACTGTAAAATTGCCATTAGAGACTTCTGGTAGCCAGAGCTGGCTGACAAGGATGTGAGTTGATGCCTGGATTTGGCACATCTGCCCAGGAGCTTTCTTGGGCAAGAGCTCCAGGACTTGGTACACGACAAACATATGGGAGCTGATGAAAAGAGTTTGTAGCTCAACCAGAACAGCAACAGGAATCCAAATGACAGGTATCAGATGCAGTAGCTGTGATGCACTGCAAAAAAAACCAACCAAAAAAAACCCTCAATCCACCCAAGATAAGGAGCATTGCTGAGTGTTGAGGCTGAAACTCCGTGTATAAGGCTGTGTGTCTGGGGAGGGGAAAACCAAGATGAAAGCTTCAGGGCCTCTTCTATCTTCCTCTTACAAACCACTGATCTTAGATGGTTGTGCCCAGCTTTTGGGAAGCCTCACAGCCAGCTTTCAAACCTGTGCCATCTGTGCCATCTCTGGTTTCAAACACTGGGAAAAAGCAGGATGCCAGCTGCCTCTGAGCTGAATTTCTGATTGGAGAGGCTACACCTCTGAGGTCCTGCAAGGAATTCTCAGGCTGACAGGAGAGCTGACGGCCTTTAACACGTTGCTTCAGTTCTTTGGCGTGTGAGCATGCTTGTGAGTGAGAGAAATGGATACTGGGAAGAGCTGGGGTCACCTCCTAGTTGTGTTACTCACGTGGAACATTTCTCTGGCTGCTGGGAGAGGTAAGGTATGCTGCAGGCCTCACACAGATACTGTAAGGGGAGTCCTGTGGGCTCGCTGAATTCCTGGGATAACTGCAGAGAGCTCTGCACCTCGTGCTGCACATCACGCTGCCTGTCCTCTACGAGAATGGGACAGCACAGCTCTGTTCCCTGCCAGCCCGAGGCTCTGAGTCTCTCAGGTTTCAGAAGCCTCCCTACTCTGCTTCTGTAGCCTTTCCTTGCCCTTCTCAAGGTCCGATTTCATTTCCCCAGTGTGGTGGGGCTGGAGGGATTGCAGGGGAACTGAAGGCTGTGATCCAAAGAGCAGCAAGGGCCCAGCAGCAGCAGCAGCCTGTGTTGGTCCCTGTGGGGATGTCTGGCTTTGCTCCAGCCCAAAACGTGGTGCTGGCTTGATTGCCTGTGCTTTCTGCAGGTCAGTGTCGCGGGTTCAAAGATGAATGCGAGTGAATTTTGTGTGTTGTCACCTGGCTGTCAGGCACACTCTGTGCCCTTTGCTGTCAGCTAGAATTAGCCTAGGGGGTGAGCTAAAAGGTACCATTAGGAACCCAGGTACTCTGGAGACTTTCTGCAGGAAGTTCCCCGCACCATAGACACTTCATCGTTAATTTTGATGCTCTTCACTTGAATTAAAAATTCTTTTTGCTGCTCCTCAGCTGCCTGACACCCTGGAGTCCTCCTAGGCTTTCTTTGAGGTGGCTGAAATGGAGATGAGCTATGGCTGCTCTACAGCTCAGCTGATTTGTCACGCCACTGCTAACTGCAGAGTCCCCTTTTCCCTTCCCAGTGATGCTTTATCCCTGTGACATGCTCAACTTCCTCTGGCCCACGACCTGCTGCAGGTTTTGAAACTGGATCCCTTGACTGGCTGTGACCCGTGCTGGGGCAATGGCTGGGGCAGATTAATTTACTGCTCACCTGTTTGCATAGCTCTCACTTTACTACTGGAATACAACCGAAGGTGGCTGTTTCTGAATGAAGCAGATTTCACTCAAGGAAACAGGAGGGTTGGACTGCTTGTATCTATCTGGTTTGGTTGTTTGTTGAGAGTGAGAAATGATTTTTGTTGAAACCATTGGTTGCTGTTCTGTTCCTTGTACTCTGTACATAGCAGGTGTCAGCGTCTGAGAACAGCAGGGAAGTGCCAGAGGAAAAAGGTCGATGGCTCTGGAGACTTCACATACCTGCAGTTCCCTGCACTTGCTTATCCATGTATGCTCCTGTCTTGGGTGGTCAGAAATTGAAGTGGGATACTGAATTTTCCCACCGCTTTCTGAAGTACACCCCGAGTTCCAATTTTGTGTTTTTTTCCCCTTTGCATAAATTTTTAGGTCTCAAATACAAGCGCTATGATACAAAGGTGGAAAAATTGAAGGAACTCTAAAATAATTTGAAGGCCAATGTTGACAAGTGGCACCTCAATCTCTACTCTGCACCTGCTCTACCCAGTAATAGGTCTCAACATTTTTTAAAAGAATGAATCAGTAACAATTTTCCCTTTTGCCAGTCCTTTCTTCCTGTATTCTTTTAACATTCATTTTCCATTGCCATTTCTGCCTATCCCAGGCTGGGGCTGCTGCCTCTCCCAGGTACCCAGACACAGGAGCAGTAGTTGTGAACTGAAGGGCATTATTAGAACGTCTTGGTTAGAAACTGTGCTGTCACCTCAATGGAACAGCCTGCCTTAGGGCTACAAATGAAACTCCTGGGCTTAATTTGTATTTATGCTGATGTTCTAGTTCTCTTACTCATAAATATTGCACAAAACACTGCTGAAGATGAAAGTAGCCCCTTTTCCCCCGGTGTCTGATGGAGCCATTTGTACTTGAATCATGAAATGCTGTCAGTTGAGCTGCATCACCCTTACACTGACCCCTGCATAGCTATAAAATGTACAGAAAGGCAGAGAAACAAAACTGTGAAGTCATTCTGAAGCTAAGCCTGAATGAAAACTCTGTAGGAGCTTTAGACACTGGATGGATCAAGGATAAAAGGATGGCTTGAAGGTTGTTGTTTTCTGGTCAGCCCTAAGACATGTAAGCACCTTTTTCTTTGATCCTGTTAATCTTTACTTCAAATGACCCAAAGCACCACTTTGCTTTGTAAATAAACAGAATCCTACCTTTGAAAAAAGAGCAGGGATGACAAAAGTGAAGCTTTAAAGATAAGAGGCTGTTTTGTTAGAGCAAAGTAACAGTAGCAGGCTTCTGTCTGTTTGAAAGAAACATTAATGTTATGATGTATGTGCTCATGGCCCAGGTGAATCTGGGCAGAAATCACTGCGTGCAGATCCTGCTGCTGACTGCTCCTAAGTTTGTTACATCTGAGGAACTCGGATATGCAATGGTGTGTGACTCCCTTGTTCTGCTCCTGCTTGTGCCAAGACTCAAATATAACACAAAGTAAAACGTGACGAGAGAAAAAAAATTCAAACCCAACCAACTAAAATCCTCAGAAAAAATCCCCAAACTCTGCAGGGTGGATTAATCAGTGATATGGGCCAGCCTTGCATATCAAGGTCTTTAAACAAATTATGTTTTAAGCACCACCTTAAAGTAAATGTGAATAGAAGAGAGAAAGTCTTAAGTCCAAGGGAGCCTGAATTTGCTCTTGGATCTGCAGCTAAACTGATTTTATATAGGTGTACAATTTATCTAGAATGTTTTTTCCCACTATCTGACAGGAGTGCCTGTACAATGAGAGAAACCAGTTGCTGGGTATTGGGGTGTGTGATTCTCTGGTTCTTCACCAGACATTTCACAGTGGATTCAATAAATGTTCACACTTATGCTTTAGGCAGATAGGTGCTTTCTTTGCAAAAGGTCTGTTTGAATTTATTCCCTCTTTTAAGTTGCATCTACCCAGAAATAAATGTCACTGATGCTGAGACAGTTCATCAACAGGAAATATGGTCAAGGAGCTGTTTTTATTTATTTTGTGTTACTTGCATCACAGGAAATGAGTAAGTCATCACTTGTGCCTTTCTGTGAGGTTCACTTCTGTGCTATTTTCCTACAGTATTTTTTTCATTTACAGAATTTGAAGGTGAGATTCTTACTTATCTTTAATCACATTCATGTTGACAAGAAGCCAAAGTTTGCTGAGCGACATTTTTTACAACGTACAAGTCACAAGTAGAGAGACAGTTAGGGGAAAAAAACCCAAAATTCCCACAATTGACCAAGACTGGAGAATTGGAACGCAGGGCCCCAGGAGTGGGTGAAGTCCTGTCTGAGGAGCAAAGAGGTTTTTTTACTTGGATACATCTAACCTTGCTCTTTAATTTTCCAACCAGTTCCTGGTTCCAAAGTTTGAAAGTTTTCCTTGGTAAAGTAGGAACAACAGTTTCCTTGGGCATCCTTTGTTCAGCCCTCTGGGTAAGGAACAGAGAGGGAGTTTCCTTGAGGATGGGAGGTCTGTGAGCACCTGTGACTGAGGACAAACCCCACCTGCACTGCACTGACTCAGCTCTGTGGCCACATCTTATCAACCAGACAGGCTCTGAGGAACCTCTTCCTGCCCCCACATTGTCTCACCTGCTTTTCAGTGAGCCAGAGCACTCGTGCTGCAGGCCAGATTTACAAGGCAGCCAAGTGACTGTAGCAGGTGAAAGGCTGCTGCTCATCTGCCCAGCCACACATGCATGGCTAAAATAAACTCTGGTCTTCTGTCCTTGGCAATTTATTATTGTGGACGAGGCACCCAGAAAGTGCCTTTTGCTTTCTTTGGGAATTGTGTTCTGCTCTGCACTGCTGTGACTGTGCCAGTTGTGTTTTTCTCTGGCTTCCTCTAGCTGTTTGTTGACATTTCTTTTTTGTCTGAGAGGTTTTGCTTCACAAGTGAAGCAGGGGTCTGTGTCTGTAGGAGCCACTCGAAACTCAATGGCTCGTGTGGCTGACAGAGTGACAGACTTTGGCCAGTGCTCACGAGGCACAGGGAGGCAGGTGCTGGCAGCTGTTATGTAAGAACTGCTACAACTTGGGCTTGTCCTTGGAGGAAGAAGGTTAAAAAGTGACCCTAGGAGGTGTTAGGGAACAGGCTTTATCCAGGTTCCACCTACAGCAAGACAATGTAACTTGCCAACATTTCCTCAGAAGCTGTGAGCTCATTCTGCAGCAACAGCAGTGCCAGGCAATAGCTGTACTCTGAACAGTGGCATTGGGTTGATTTTGTGTAACTTCAATTTAAGCTTTAACCAGAAAATACACCACCTCTTTTCCATCTGCTGTACAAGGTGCCTGATGTGTCTTCTTCTAGACAGTCCTAGTCCTCAAACAGTGAGCAATTCCATCCTTTTTCAAAACCAAAGCTTGATGCAGAATGCTACGCCATGGCTGCCATTGATGCAAGAAATTGAACTTAGCAGTCTCATTCAGTTAAGAACTGAAAATAAAAAACTACAGTCATTAATCTTCATAGGTCTGTTAAAAGTTGGATTTTCTTCTTGTGAAATAGTTTGATTTTTCAATTGTGGGCTTCTGCAAGTGGTAACATAGTACACTACATGGTGGAATGTTTGTCTGTTCTGGAAGAGGACACTGATGTTAAATTTATGTTAAGCTGTTGAATTCTTGCAGACTACAAAATCTCAGATCTTTATAGCAGGACCACAAGTGCACTGCCAATTAATGTATTTAAAACTATAAATATTTTATAACTTATTACTACAGCTCTAAAAAGAATAAATCTAATTTTAATATTCTCAAGTTTGTTTTGAGTTATACAATTATAGGCAAAATATACAACATTCTTCTGATAACTGACCCTTTATTCTTTAAGGTCTAACTTACACAGAGACTAATGCCCAATTAATAGCATCCTGCTAGAGAGATCTTAGCAGTACTTAAACAGAAATAACTGAAAATTAACTGAACAATTTACTACTGGTTGACAAATGGCAGTTCACCACAGAAGGAGCTCTATCCCTGTTTATCAGGTGAGTTTTGTTAAACTAACAATATTAGTATTAGAACAGTAATGTTAAAGGTGAAGGCATTCTGAAAAGTGGTCCTCAAGTTCATCAAGTGCCTTACTGACTTCCAAATCACTGTAACAAGCAGATGAGTGTAAAGCTGTGTCACAGGCCAGTGAAGTGGCTGGGCGTTCTCCAAATTCCAAGCTACAGAAATCTGACTCTGTCCCAGCATCCATCATTTCTGTGGTATCTTCTGAGAAGTCCTCCTTGCTCTGTGTCTTCCTGGACTTTCTGCCCCACGACTGCGACTCGCATTTGGTTTGGTTTGGTTCTTTTTGCTCCTTTAACGTCGAGTCCCTGGTCTCAGGGAATTCTTCTCTTTTTGGAGCTTCTCTGGGCTTCTGACCTGCGCTGGCAGAGTTGAGCTCTTCTGCTGTATCCCCCTTCTGCAGATCCTGCAGCTTCAAGGCTCCCTGGTCCGAGTGGATGAGCTCTGTCTCGCTCTCCTGCTCGCAGCTGAGCTCTGATTTCAGCACATCCAGCATGCGGCGCATTTTGCCCTGAGGGGTGCAGGAAGAAAAGGGTGACACTTCTCCAGCCCCTGGCACCTGAGCTGTCCTGAGCACTGCTCAGAATCAGGGCTTGGCTCTGACAGAAGGGAAGGGACACTGCCTGCAGTCAAGTGACTAAATGAAACGCTGTGTCACCAAACTGAACTGACTGCCGACCACTCTTTGTCACTGTGCCTGTGACTGCTGATCTGCTGTGTTCCATGAGTGAGCAAATCTCATTCATGGAGAGAGGGAGGATCCCCACTGAGTATTCTGGCTGCCTTTACCCTCAAATATTCCAGTGCATTTGCCCTGCTCCTCGGAAACATCACTAAATCATATGCACAGACTATTCTAAGGGCAGCACATACCTCATCAAGGCGGTTCTTATTTTCTTCTACATAGCACTCAAACAGTTGATCCAGAACCCTACAAATAAAAAAATCAAATTAGTTCACAGGAGGAAAAACAACTTTTACCAGATGTACATAACCTAATGACGTGGGTTTTTATTTTCCTTTCTCAGCTGGGTGGCACCTCTAAGACTTTCAATTCCACTCTGTCCCAAAGAGGGCCACCTGCACTCAGCAACCACTGGCCACACGCTCAGCAGGCAGACCTGGCTTTGGGCAACCCTGGGGTGACCTGTGCCACAACTCTGGCTGTGTTTGATCTGCTGGGCCTGTGTGCTGGAAGAAATCAACATTTGATTGTTGATCACCACAGTCACCAGTGGTGATTCTACTGGCGTGCTGAAGTCTCCAAAATCTCTTGGATGCACCATAGTGGTTGCTATACACAAGAATGAATAAAGAGAAGGAATAAAATCCAGCTTCAGTACAAAAAAAAAAAAAATCCAGAGGAAAATCCTCCATCCTGAGAGCTCTCTTGCAATTCTTAGACTGAATGAGAAAAAAAATTCTGTAAAGAAAGTGTTCTGTGACAACTAAAGTACACAGTCACTGGAACAGAATTTCAGAAAGTCAAGTGAATTTAACCTAGCTTACTTGAGAAATTATTTTTAAAAAAAGTGCAAGAAGAGTTCTAATGGAAGAAAATACTACTGTAGAAGAGCCAGAGGGAGACTGCTCTCAAAATTTCTCAAAGATTAATTTTTTTTTACTTGGTGCATTTAGTATTCTTATTGACAGCCTTGACATAAGAAGATAAAAATAAGAGTTCACAGAATAGGAAAAACAGCCAGGAACATTATCAACCCAGAGCAAGATCAGAATATTATGAAGTTAGACTGCCTTGAATGCAGAATTTCAGGAATTGGTTTAAGATTCTGTATATATTCTGTATATGTATAAAAATACTGCAGTATTTTTCTGCATAAACTGAGAGCTCTTTATTAGAAAGAACCAGTAGCATATTGAAGAAAAAAAAATCTGATTTAGCAGCTGGTGAACTTTATCTGAAAGAGAATGTAACCCATGTTGAAGACTGAATTCATACTGGAACAGGAAGGACAGAAGGGGGACAAAGGACCTGCTCTGTAAAAGATTTATTTAAAGGTTTATTTAGCAAACAGATGTTGCAGACTAAAATAGTTCTTGGTATTATTCCATCTAGGGTTCTAGGCCAGTTTTTAACAGGAGCTTTTATCTCATGGTACATAGCAGCAGATCAAAGTCAATGACCCAAAGCTACTTCCTAAAAAATAAAAGCCAAGCTTCCCATAAAGCAAAAAAGAAGAGGAAACAAAACTAAATATGTGTTTATTATGAACTTATTACTAATCACTACTTCCCTTACTTACAGAGTAAGTGGGTTTCTGACACAGCTTTACAAAATTGAAAACAACTGTAACCCACCTGTTAGAAAATATCCCAAGTCTAAGGATATCATTTGTTACATCTTCAATGAAAGTTAAATATAAAAGCTCCTCTTCTCTGCAGGGAGAACAGAAACCCCAATGTTAAATGCTTTATCATAGAAACACACACGACATATTTTAGTAGGTTTCATCACCTTCACCTCAATGGGGAAAGGCCATTAAGTTTTTATAGTTCTTGTATCAGCAGTTATTTTTCATAACAGGTAAGGCTATCATGACAAACTAAGCCTTCTGTTCAATCTGGATAATAATAAAAAACTGCAAAATCTGAGCCCGTTAGGAAGGTGCTCGTGGTGCTTTGTCTTTATGCTGACTTTCTGTTGTGGTACAAAATCAGCAGAGATCCCAGGAGAGGGAATCAGTGAATCTTGGCAGCAGGTGTTCAGAACCTGCACTGCACTCAGGACAGGGCAGCTAATTGGGAAGAAACTTTACAACTGCAGTTTGATGCTCTGGGTACCAGCTTCCCACGGAGATTCCAGGGAATCTGACTGCAGCTGAAAATTGTTGGTCCTACATGGAAGCTGACAAAGATTTAACTGCTTATTTGGCAACATCCACTCATTTCAACCTATCTCCTTGATGCACAAAATCCTGTCAGTGTGAGATGTGACTTTCACCTCTTATCTCTAATTTAATACCTCGAAAAGTGGTGTAGATGCCAATTACTCTAAATAAGACACTCTCCAAAAGTCTGGACTTCTGCTTGGAAGACAACAGGAAAGAAAATCCCAAAAGAAAGTATTTCTGTGCTGTTTCTCTTTCATAGCATTTTTCTAACTCTCCCAAAACATCCAATCAAACTCTATGGAGTCATTCTCTAGTCTTAATAAACAGAAAATAAAAAATGGAATACATCTTGCATGATTTTCACCACATAAAATTTGTTAATGTGCCTGAAGATCATAATTTTGGTTCCCTCTACAGTCAAGAAAGTTACCTACAGCTGGTATTTGAGACCTCCATTATAAGCCTTAAGTTAGGCAAACACAAGAGTGTCCTAAAGCACAAAGAATTAAAGGAGCTTTCCAAGGCCAGTTGATGAAGCATTAGTAGTGTTTCCAAATATAATTCAAAACTCTCCTAATTTTCATCCAAGTTCAGTGCAGAAATGTGGCAAGAATGCATTTTAATTTGGTTGTCATTTGCCAGAATTTGCTTCAGAGATAACAGACCTAAACAGAAATGGAAACAGAAAGCATAGGCATTTTTCAATCCTTTTAAGTTATAATGAATTTTACTCATTTTCAGATTCATACAATTTTCTTTAGTGTATTATATGATTCAAGTTTATTGGCTTTGAGGAAAGCTTTCTAGTTTGAAGTTGTAAATAAGAAGAAGAAAAACTTTAAGCATACTCACTCAGCACCAACAGTCCTCCATGGTGAACACTTCCGAGAACATGGTGATGTCTCTCTAATCAGAAAATCAAAGAGCAAGAAAAAGAACATTTTAAATCCCTTTTATGCCACCTTGCATGTAATTCTCTTCTGGGGCCATGGAGTCCCATTATATGACTTCTTTTTGCAAAAAGCCCACCATAACACCCTAAACCCTGCTCCAGCAGCAAAATCCATTGCTGCCACTGAAACCTGAAAGACCATGGTTCAAGGGTATTACAATCTTCTTAAGTTATAATGAATTTCCTTTGCTTTTTGATACACATAAAATTTTTTAAGTATTGTGTGATTCAAGTTCATTGTTTTTGAGGAAAGCTTTCTAGTTTGATGTGGTAAATGATCAGAAAAATACTTTAAACATACTCACTCAGTACCAACAGCCCTCCATGTTGAACACTTCTGAGGACATGGTGATGTCTCTCTAATGAGAAAATCAGAGGGCAGAAAAAGAACATTTTAAATCCATTTTGTAGTATCTTGCATGTAATTTTCTTCTGGAGCCATGGAGTGCTATTATACAATTTCCTTTTGCAAAAAGCCCACCATAACACCCCTAAACCCTGCTCCAGTAGCAAAACCCCTGGTGGCACTGAAACCTGAAAGACCATTGTTCAAGGCTATTGCAATCTTAAGTTATAATGAATTTCTTTAGTTTTTTGATACACATAAAATTTTTCAAGTATTGTGTGATTCAAGTTCATTGGTTTTGGGGAAAGCTTTCTATTTTGAAGTTGTAAATAAGTAGAAAAATGTTTTGAGCATACTTACTCAGCTTCAACAGTCCTCCATGGTGAAGATTTCTGAGGAGATGATGATGCCTCTCTAATGAGAAAATCAGAGGGCAAGAAAAAGAACATTTAAAATCTATTTTGTAGTACCTTGCATGTCATTTTCTTCTGGAGTCATGAAGTGCTATTATACAATTTCCTTTTGCAAAAATCCCACCATAACACCCCTAAACCCTGCTCCAGTAGCAAAATCCACTGCTGCCACTGAAACCTGAAAGACCATTGTTCAAGTGTATTACAATCTTCTTAAGTTATAATGAATTTTCTTCATTTTTAGATTCACATAAAAATTTTAAAGTATTTTATGATTCAACTTAATCAGTTCTGAGGAAAGCTTTCTAGTTTGAAGTTATAAATAAGATGAAAAAATACTTTAAGCATACTTACTCAGCTTCAACAGTCCTCCGTAGTGAAGATTTCCGGGGAGATGATGATGCCTCTCTAACCAGAAAATCAGAGGGGCAGAAAAAGAACATTTAAATCCATTTTATGCCACCTTGCATGTCATTTTTTTCTGGAACCATGGAATGGTATTATACAATTTCCTTTTGCAAAAAGCCCACCATAACACCCCTAAACCCTGCTCCAGTAGCAAAACCCCTGGTGGCACTGAAACCTGAAAGACCATTGTTCAAAGCTATTGCAATCTTAAGTTATAATGAATTTCTTTTGTTCTTTGATACACATAAAATTTTTCAAGTATTGTGTGATTCAAGTTCATTGGTTTTGGGGAAAGCTTTCTAGTTTGAAGTTGTAAATAAGTAGAAAAATGCTTTGAGCATACTTACTCAGCTTCAACAGTCCTCCATGGTGAAGATTTCCGAGGAGATGATGATGATGCCTCTCTAATGAGAAAATCAGAGGGCAAGAAAAAGAACATTTTAAATCCATTTTGTAGTACCTTGCATGTCATTTTCTTCTTGAGTCATGAAGTGCTATTATACAATTTCCTTTTGCAAAAAGCCCACCATAACACCCCTAAACCCTGCTCCAGTAGCAAAACCCCTGGTGGCACTGAAACCTGAAAGACCATTGTTCAAAGCTATTGCAATCTTAAGTTATAATGAATTTCTTTTGTTCTTTGATACACATAAAATTTTTCAAGTATTGTGTGATTCAAGTTCATTGGTTTTGGGGAAAGCTTTCTAGTTTGAAGTTGTAAATAAGTAGAAAAATGCTTTGAGCATACTTACTCAGCTTCAACAGTCCTCCATGGTGAAGATTTCCGAGGAGATGATGATGATGCCTCTCTAATGAGAAAATCAGAGGGCAAGAAAAAGAACATTTTAAATCCATTTTGTAGTACCTTGCATGTCATTTTCTTCTGGAGTCATGAAGTGCTATTATACAATTTCCTTTTGCAAAAATCCCACCATAACACCCATAAACCCTGCTCCAGTAGCAAAACCCCTGGTGGCACTGAAAGAACCGTGGTTCAAGGGTATTACACCTCCACACTTTGCAGTGCTCAGAAGACCTCAGTGCAACTTCAGATGCTATTCATCTCTGTTATCCACAAGAATGCTTTTTAACTCTAAGTGCCCTTTTTCTCCTCAGCTAAAAATGCCTTTGTATGAAAAGGGCAGAGAGCAGATCAGTGAGTCATGCACTACACTTAGGTCAGCAATGAGGAGAATCAGCTCAGAGCCCGTGGCTTCTGGCCTGACTTCCAACACTGCTCTTGTATTGCAGCAATCCCAGGATTCAGTTTTCAGAAGGACATGTGGGAAATGCTCCTGCAAAGCAGTGTTTAGTTATAATACTGTACAGTCTCTTAGCTCAGATACACAGAACTTACAACTATATGAATGTCATCACTCAATTCTGACAAAAATACTCATATATTTCAGAGCTCTCTTTTTTAATTGCCTTTCCACTGGAACTTATCACAAGAAAATAATTAATTTTGAAGTTGGGAAAGGCCATAGATATAAAAAACCCAACAAAAGTCCTGTGAGAAGAAGACTTATAATGAGAAATGCTCGTGAAGACCTATGGCCTAAGGATCAGATGTATAGAAAGGAACATTTCAAATATTCCCTGCTGCTGTAAATCAGGCACCTTAGGATGGAGCATTGACAACAATCTATTCCTCTCTCCAGCTCATCCAAAGCATGTCTTATATCTTCAGCCTACAACACAGAAATAAAAATCTTTATTATTGGTGCAAATACACAGCAAACTTTACAATTAAAATGAATCTAATAACTCCCTGTGATTAAGCAGCCCAAGAAATTCCATGTCTTTTTTGAGAACCTCTGGGTAGATGAAAGGGACACCTTCTTCTGCTGGAAAGTCATGTACCAATTATCTATGACCTTAGCAGATATTTGATAGTGCACTTATAGAAACAATAAAATAAAGAATTTAAAGGGATCTCTTCATGTGCCTCAGTGTTTTTTCCTACAGTTTCCACTCAATATTCTGAAATTCTCTCTCCTCTGTGGAACTCGTTCATGTCATGGCAACAGAGAGAAGAACACCTAAATCAGCTGTTCCCTGCTGTGGCAGTGATGAAGTATTTTACCCCACAGGGATGGTGGTGGGTGTGGGAAGAGTACCCAGATGAACAACAGATGCATTATTACCTTTGAAAGGATCTTCTGCTCTTCATCCATAACTTCTCTCACATGCATTTTGTCTGCAGATTGAGATCTACAAAATTTAGAGAGGTATTAGATTCCCAAGTAGACAACTTTCGAAACATGCAGGATGAGAATATCAGTGTCACTGTAGAAATGTCTCACCAGCTTGAACAGAATGTAGTACTGAATGCTTCAGAAAATTTCTGCCAGATACACACGTGATCAAAATTAATTATTTAGCTGCATATTAGCAGGGGATAACTAAATTATTCAAAATAATTGTTCAGAATTAAGAATGGAGATATTCTAAAATTAAAAATGCACCAGGAAAAATAGATGACCCACAGCCAGAAAATCAACAGTTGCAATACAGAGCCAAAGCTATCATAATTCAATTCCAATCTTAGGAAATCCCTAATTTACTCTATGACAAAACAGAAACAAAACTAAATCAGAACTGTTCAATTTGCTTAGATGTTCAATGCAAGAGAAGGACACTAATTTTGTTTAAAATATTTTATATGGGGTATATCTGAAGGTATTTAAATTCAAGTGATAAAAATGAAGAGCTGCATTCAAGAGTTAAAAAAGGATGTTTGCAAGAGGCATTAATTAACAGAGTGAAAAGTATGAGACTACAGGAACAATAGTGGGAAACTACTTACATGCTTATATTGGTTAATTCTTTACAAGACAGAACCATACATCAGAGAATTTAGGGAAGAGAGAGAAAATTATTATCACCAGCAGATGTGAGATTCCACAGTTTGAATTTAGTGGCATGTCATATCCAATCTGATAGATCATAGATTTATAATCTTTATAGATTAAACTAGTTGTTCCAGAAAGAAGACAGCAAAATATGCCAGTGAAGAAAGGAAAATCACATTCTGTTCTGGCTTTTGCTGAGGTTTATCTAGAATAATGTCAGAATAATTATTCTGGTTTTATAAAAACGTAATGAGAGCAAAACATCTTGCTTTTATGAAGATACTATTATGATAACATCTAAACTCCAGAGTTTCAAAATAAAGAAAATAAGGTTTCAATCTCTGTACCTGGTTGTATCAGTCTGTGTTTGAGCCTCCACATGCTGCCTGCGATGATTTTTCTTCCTCCTTTGAGCAGGAGTGTAATACCTGTAGTCTGCCAGGAAAGGTTTAGCATCTGACACCAAGGTGCGTGGAGTGAAAGGCTTTCTGCTCTTGGTGAAGTGCTGGGAGTGCCTGTCTAGAAGATCCCCACTGGTGCTCACTTTGGGGTTGGTTCCTTGGCACTTCTGGCAGCAACAGCTGCAGTTCACAAAACTGTCGGTGGAGCGGCTGCGTGAAAATCCACACGGTTTGTCGGGAGGCCTCGACAAACACACGCTTGATTTTGAGTAACACTTCCTTGGTGGACTCTGAGAACACTTCTTGGTGCATTTCACTGGACAGCAGCAAAGTGAACAATGCTCGCCATGAGGACCTGCTGCTCTTGACAGCTTCTGTGCCTGCCCAGCATTGGAGAACAGACTGTCTTCTAATTCCAAGAGACTCTAGAAAAAAAAATAAAACAACATTTGATTGCTCTGCGAGTTACCCGCTTTGCTTGTGGTGGTACTCCCAGATATTACTGTTACCACTTTGGAGGTATTTTCCATGTAAAAGCCTTCATTTTTTTGTGAAATCAAACTGGTTTCACAGGATAGTATAAGATAGTAATACATTACTAGTAAACCAATAAGATAGAGTGTAGTATATTAACCTATATAATTGGGAGTATAGCTTGTAAATATGCACAGATTTTCTATTCTTACCATTCAACAATAAAAAAGGTGTTTTTGAAAGTTCTAAGCAATAGACTCTTACTGTATAAATGCTCCATTTTCTTCTAACAATGCTAC
Source organism: Bombycilla garrulus (assembly GCA_013400315.1). NCBI lineage: Eukaryota > Metazoa > Chordata > Aves > Passeriformes > Bombycillidae > Bombycilla > Bombycilla garrulus. The sequence continues at coordinate 86,699 of VXBU01008278.1, forward strand.
TGTTATTGCTTAGAATCTACAGTATTTCATTCTTTTTCCTTTCAAACACACTATTTTAAATTAAGGCTCAAATTATGATGAATACACATTTTGTAGCATGCAGTAAGTGCTATTTAGAGGAATATTAAAAATGCACCTATTTTATAATGAAAATGAAGTCACATATCACACTGCTGTCATACCATATATTTCCTTCACAACAATTTTCTCTCACATCAGTAAGACCTATCTGAACTATTCCAGTACCCCAAAATATCCAGAGCTGCTGGTGCCTAATGCAAAGAGGTTTTTTGATTTTTTTGTTGTTGCTTTACTTTAATTCGCTGAGGCAAAATAAGCTCTTGATGTTGTCTCATGTGAGTCGACTGTATTTTACTACTACAGCATAATTAAATGCTGAACTGATAACATGCAGTGACAATGCCAAACAAATGCCAGCGTTAGCAAGCAGAATAATGAGGCTTACCAGGGTGATTGTTTGCATATAAAGTAGTTGCAGTGGTAGCTCAGTGCTACAGAAAACAGATAAGGCTGGAAAGTTTCAGCATCCACCTCTATAGATAAAAGCTAATTCCATACCCTCCAGTGTGTATTAACAGCTTAATTCTTGTAAACACTTTACTCTCAGTGATTAAATCAGTTCATTAGCTGCAATATAAATTGGACTGTAGAAGCATTTGTGAGCATATGAAGACTGGTTCCCTGCATAATGCAAAATAATTATTAAGAAATGAAGTTATTTTAACCCATTATTTATCTACACCTGATGAAAATTACATGTTCTGTTCCTCAGAAGCAGCTGAGTTGATCCAAAACAAGACAAAGGGACAAGGTTGATATGGAAATATCCTGAACTGAAGCACTCCTTATATATGGGGCAGCTTAGGGCAGTTATCTTCTTCTCCTTTTCAAATATTTCATAACAGAACAGAGCAAGAAGCTTGCCAGTGACTAGAGAACTGCAACCCAAAGCTGCATTTGTGTCAGCAGTGAGATGTGCTCATTCAAATACTGAAAAAGGAATGTCTTTCAAAGCCCTTATCCTGAGGCAAAACTTTACTACTCAAACAAGGAGAAGTTAACTCCAAGTAGACAGAGAAACAATATAATGAACAAGGAACTGCGTCACTTCAAAAGATTTTAAGGAGTGTCAGAGAATGCTGTTTGCCTGCAATTTGTCTCTTTTGAACTTTCAGAAAATGATCCTGTGTTGCAAGTCAACTGTAAGCATGTGTGCTCACTTTCTGCTGTAGTCTGTTCTCTATAAAAACATCAGATGTTTAAGTAGGAAACAAACAAACAGAAAAAGACAAAAACATGCCTACAAATAGCACACATTAAAATATATTCAGTTCTATTATTCAAATAATTTTTGAAAAATTTCCATTATAGTATCTGAGCTTTTTATCTATTAGAACTATCAAGAACTATAACTAATGTAATTTGGAGTAAATAATCTTGACTTATATCTTGCTTATCAATATATGTTTCTGTCAATTCAACTAAGTATAATTTGTTTTGAAAGACACAAATCTACTCAATGATACATTTCAGCAACTCCTTTAAAAAGTTTCGTAAAGTATGTATTTATGCTTCAATTTTATTAGTCACAAAACTGGGGTAAACTGAACAGTATTTTGCAGCAAGCACGTAGAGAGAGGACCTCTGAATTTTCATGGACTCTGTGGAAGAGAAAATTCAGTAGAAAGAGATCAAAGCACACTGCTGTCATCTGATGGGCAAAAGTAACACAGAGAAAGAATCCAGATTTCCCTGTAAGTTACTTTTACTTTCTACAAGAAGTCTAGTTTCCCAGTTCAAAAGCCACTAAAGTATCAGCTGCCTTATAAAAACCAAACTTTGAAAAGAAAAGTTGCTAAATACTTCTTCCCATACAAGGGAAGTGAAAGTGTGTGTGTGGGTATCAATTCTATAATGTGGCAGGTTCCTCCTTTTATCAAATTCTGTGATGTTATTAATCAGGGGTATTACTGAGAGTGCATTAATTCAAACAACCAGCACAAGAGGTGATTGTCACTATGAAGCCTGAAAGGAAATCTGAACATTCCTAATGAAAACAACTTTCTTTGATGCTCAGAAGGTTCTTCTGCTCTGTTTAGTCACTGACATCTCCCATTATGACAGAACTAATTTAAGCACAGTACATGTTCAGACTGCTGGTATCATAAGAGTATAATAAATTTTTAAATACAAAGCATTTGTGTAGGCATTTCACACAGGCTCTGCACTTTTTTATAAAAATCAACAAGACACTAGAACCAGTTAATGGTGCTGCCCAATCTGTATTTCATATGCACAAGCAGATGGCCACAACTTTCATTCTTCAGAAAAAAAATCTCAAAAAGCAGGCTGAAAGGGATCTTGAAATGCCAAAGCAATGGCATACTTCAAACAGTTAAAATAGTTTAACCTTCTATGAAGCAGCCTTTCTTCAATTGACTTTTGGCATGGATTAATTTATTTAAAAAAACTCATTAGCAGCCAGAAATGCCTATTAATAGGATTAATTGAATACGAGATATGAAATACCAAGTGTTGTTCAAATCAGAGGTCTTACTCATGGCCAGCTCAATTCAGGCAGAATTTTAGAAAATCTTATTTTGAGAAACAAAGGAAAAAATCTGCACTTTTTTATAGTACATCCCTTTCATTTTAAAGCTGGGAGCTCATGCAGTAATTAGAGATGCACATTACTTGGTTTTGCAATGAAACAATTTAAGGAACTTTGTCTGTCCCAAGTTTGCAAAAAATAACATGGAAGGACAAAAATGGTATTAAAAAAATTGGATTTTAAATATTACATTTCCTCTCTTTTCTTATTCCTGCCTCTGCTTTCATCCATAACTAAGAGCCATGTATTGAGTTTCAAAGCATTATTTTTCTGCACTGCAATAGGGTCACACTCAGGCTGCCTGCTACAAAAATCAGTCACACACAAAGAAACTGATGGTATTTTCTGTACTACTTGGAAAAGTCCTCTAGCTTTACAGATATTTAAACAATGTATGAAACTTATGCTGTTAGAATCACAGAGTTAAATCATTCTGTTTTAAGCCCCAATTGCTCATTTACAGCAATGAACAAGAATGTAATTTATTGGGCTATTTACATATTTATTTATTAGTTAGAAACACACATCTTGATGAAATGCCAGCCAAACTAAGTGAGCCTATGCATATGAGCAGAATATATACATAAAGAATGGTATATTTTGGTCTAAGCACTATTTCTGCTTTCAAGAAATGCAAATGAACGATTTAATATACTGTTAGATACAAAATGTATTATCAACCAGCACTTTTCATTAAGAAAAAATTGGAAGATTCTTGGTTCTTCTGCTTGGAAGGGAAGAGGTAACAGAGTTCTGCCTTAGGAAATGGTACAAAGCTCTGGAGTGACAGAGGACAGGAATTTTGGCTGAGGTAAAAGCAAGAAAATTCAAGGGTAATTAGAGCTTGTATTTACTCCAAGAACTCTTCACCCAAATACCTGGCATCTTTTTCAGAAGGTCAAGACATGCATTCAGTGTTGGGAACATGCCAGAAGACCCTTGTGTGCTTTCTGCTGCTTGTAAGGTGCCAGCCCTCACTGCTGCACAGCAGTGATCAGCTGTTACTATGGCAGGCAAGTAAATGACAGTAGCTACTAAACAGAGTTCAAATACACACCTTTTTAATAGAGGATGGCAGCCTTCCACAGTCTTTTGTACAGCATGGACAGACAGCTTCACACATACATATTTTCCCTCCGCACTTGGCTAGCTTCTTTTTCAGTTTCTGTCTTCTTTGCTGGTCAGCAACTTAGGGAAGAGACAAAGTTGGTCAGATCCAAACTGAAATATTCTTTGTATCTCTAAGTGATTTGAAAATAATGTAGTGGTTTCCAGTTGTTCAGTAAACTCAGCTATTGAGATACATTCCACTTCCAACACATAGCAGTTATAAAATCTGTCTACTCTTAGAAGAAAAATAATTAATATATAATAGTATGCTGGTAGCTGAAGCTGTGCCTTAACTTTTCTGAAATTTTCTTACCTCACAACAAACACCAGCATACAGGACTTCCAAGATCAGTATTACTAATAGAGCACTTTGCTCAAGAAGTTATAAACTTCCTATCAGTTTTTTACAGCTAGAATTCCTTTGACTGTACTCTCATCCAGTATTTCAGAAAAAAAAACCCTCTTTATTGCTAGCAAATCTGACATGTAAAAAACCCCATCTTACAACATAGATTTTCCTGAATACAGAAATCCAGGGCAGAAAAAGTAAGTTTTTTGTTGAGGACACAAAAAAATGAAGGCCAGCTGTCAGATCAGGAGTAGGGGACTTTTATCAGTCCACATTGGTCTGCAGTCCAAGACCTCATGTGCAGTGAAAAGCTGAATCAGGTATCTATACCACCAGATGAAAAAGCCCAAAAGATGGGTAAGTTTGCCATCAGTCACCTAAATCTTACATAATTGAGTCCAAAGTTTTTTGCATATTGTGAGCAGCAAGGTTTCACAGATGAAACACAAAATCATTTCGGTTGGAAAAAACCTCAAAGAGCGAGCCCAACCTTTGACCAATCACCACCTCACCAATGAAATCACAGCACCAAGCACCACACTGAGCTGTTTCTTCAGCCTTTCCAGAGGTGGTGACTCCACCACCTTCCTGGACAGGCCATTCCATACTTGACAACCCTTTCCATGAAGAAATTCCTCCTGATGTTCAACCTAAATCTCCCCTGGCATGGCTTAATGCTGTGTCCTCTTGTCCTGTGGCTGGCTGCCTGGCAGAAGAGGCTGACCATCCCCTGGCCACAGCCTCCTGTCAGGCAGTGATAGAGAGTGGTAAGGTCTGTCCTGAGCCTCCTTTTCTCCAGGCTGAACACCCCCAGCTCCCTCAGACACTGTTCACAGGACCTGTGCTCCAAACCCTCACCAGCCTTGTTGTCCTGCTCTGGATACACTCCAGCCCCCTGATGTCTTCCTTGAAGTGAGGGCCCCACAACTGGACACAATACTCAAAGGTCACAAAGTTGAAAAATCAAAATGAAGCTGATGAAAAAGTTAATAATTTCACTTCCGAAAAGGGAAAAAAAATAAGCAAACACACTTTTGAAGTCTGCATACCAAATGAAAATTTTCTCATTCACTTAACACATATTCAAGTCTATGAATCATTTGTTTAACAGAGACACACAAAGGCTTTTGAGGATTTCTTCTCTGGTTTCATAATATATTTATATCATACTCTGGGAGACACCAATCTGCACATGCACTACTATATATAATGCATGGAAATGTAAAAAACTTCAGGGATTGGTGTGGTACATTCTTCTACACAGCTGAGACACACAGCAATCTGAGGACGCTTAAACAACTTTTAAAATGCATTCATCTGTTAATGTTACATCCATTTTAATCTCTAGAAAATACTTAGGTGAGTGTATTCATTGCATTAAACATTTTAAGATTGAATTTAATCTTTCAGATGTGAAATCTTTGCTCTCATTCCTCAGGAAAATCCCTCTTTCTCTTTAATTCTTATAGTTGATGTGTAAAATATAGAGTGATTCCTTTTATGGCTGCTGATTTATCCATCATACACTATTAGAGCATTTCCAGTATGAAACTGCTTAAATAATTGGGAAAATATTAGCTGAAGTTAACAAATGCTACATTATACAACTCTGAATTAAAACCATACATTGTAACAGAATGATAAAATATACTGTACCATTAAATAACTAGAACTGCATGTTTTTCTTTCTATACTGAGTTATTGTGTCTGTTCTAAATTAATATTATTTCTATTTGTGTTTGTCTTAAAAGTTACAGAGAAGCACTCATAAATTAGCTACAAGTTAGACATTTTGTATGTTTGAGATAAATAATTACTTATTCTGGGCCAATACAGCATGTCTGTGTGATACATGCACGGAGGCTATAAAAACTCACACCTTGTTACTGCTCAGGTAAAATGGTGAAGGCTGACTGAACAAATATCTAGAGAAACATTGGGCCAATGAGAGCCCTACAAAGCAAAAATGCAAATCACACAGAAGTATGGCTAAGGGCAAGTAGGTGTCTAAAACAGCAAATTCCTTACACTCAAGTGCTTAGGTGAAAAGTGGGTTTGCCTAAGACAAGCTTTAACATTTTACTGCATGTTCCACCTGCACACCACAGCTTATCAAGAGTGGCTGGGCAAACTGCACAGCAGTGTGAACATTACTGCAAAACAGAATTCCCACGTTGTCCTTATTCTGCTCTTTACAGGACAAACTCTGAAATGTGGCACACATGAATGCCCTTACTACTGGCCCTCAAAGCTGTTAAAAAAAATCTCCTCCAGGACTGTGTGCTGGGACTTTTCACCAAAAGCTTGGCTCATCCCCAAGAACAAAGAATGAAAGGACAGTAAGTATTCCAGCTAAGTCTATCTCAGGGTATCAAAATGACCCACTGGGACAACCATAGGAACTGTGGAATCTTTGCCTCAGACCTCAGCCAATCCATTAAGTGTGCTCCAAAAGCCATAAAATCAGTCATGTGTACTGAAAGGCAGCACAGACATGCAAGACAGAATGTCAGAAAATTCCAGTAATATACACATCTTATTGCCAAATTAGGAATTTTCAGGCTTGGTCTGTGATAAAAATTAAGAATTTTGAAACCAGCAAAGTAAGAGATAAAGAAATCCTTCTTAAAAAGAGTTAATGTAGATGTAAACAGACAGCTGGAGGTAAGTTAGAATAGCTCTGAGGCAGTCAGAAGTAACACAGACAAATGCACAAGCAGGCACACTGCCCTTCCTCTCCTTGGTTCACATGTCCTTTACCCGTGCAAGGACTGCAGAATCCAGTCTTACATTTTCACTTCAGCCAGAGAGAAAACTTCCCTGTAACCCTGAGACACTAATTAAAATATTACAACTGAGGGGAGCTGAAGATACTAAAGGCTGTCACACATACATAACCACTTGTGTTGCATAATATATACATAAAACACAGAAAGAAAGAGACCAGCATGCAAGAGACATCCAATTTCAGAAAGGAGATTTTAGCTCTTAATTGAAAATACTGCTCACTGTTTAAGGTATCTTCTGCTTTAAAACCCTTACAGATATAAAGCCTCTTTAGCTTTCAGTGAGGTTCTTAAACTAAATTTGAAAGAATGCACTTGGCATACTGTCATACTGGGAAATAAATATAAACTCCATTTGTTAACAGATACTTCAAATAGTTTCACTGTTTGTTTTTCACAATTTGAACATTGGCTCCAGGAATATGTCATATATGTATGTTTCAATATGGGAAAAGTACATATAGTAAATATCTTGTGACAAATAAATGAAAAAAAAAAAAAAAAGCAAGCCACTGGGTTACTCCTAATCTTTTTAAAATAGGAAAAAATGTTTAGGGACGAAATAATACAGTCTGCAGATCCAGATAATGAGTCCCTTTAAAAGTCTTATTAGAGCTTTAGAGATTAATTGTATCTCATTAAGTACTGTGCTCAAAAGCCCACAGATCCATAGCATAGTAACAGAAAATGCACTAGGATATGAAAGATTTAGTGATTCTGTAGATCAGATAAATTCAGTCAGTGAACCTAGATTCCAAAACTTATTGTATCCACTCCATGAATCCATTCTCTTACTTTTGTTGTCAGTGAAAGGAAGCACAAGAGACAATGAATTTCAGATGTTAAACTGTAGCACTCCTCATGAAGAGATACCTTTAAAACACTGATCAATCTGTCACTTCTGCCTACGCAAAGACCCTTCGCAGAGTACATAACGCTTCGAAGCAGTGATCACAACACTTTATTTCTCTTTTAAAATACTCCCTCTGTAGGCTTAATTATTTTTTTCTGTAAGTCTAGACTGCAGCAGCATTTCAAGACATGCTTAAGAGTTATAAAACAAATGCCATAAATCTGGAAGAAACAAACTAATCATATATATCACAGTCCTGTCAGCTTGAAAGCTCTGCACTTACAAGGACAGTATGATCTGGAATGCCAGTGGTTGTCCTTTGCTCTGAATTTCCTATTGCTAAATTTATCACATGTCACATCACAAAACAGTTGGCAGTTAAACTTCAAGTTATTTCATTTTTGATGCAAATAATTGATGGCAGACAATGAAATATAAAATCAGATTCGAATTGCATTCAGCTTGCAGAGCAATGTATCTCAAAGGAAATGTTCAACGTCCAGAATTTCTCTACTGCATTTTTATATCAGCTATTTTTGCAATAACACACTTGGAATTATTATTTCCCTTTCAAATTATTTTTCGATAAATCATACAAACATCATCCTGGCTGAGCTTGAAGTGCCCAGTGATCATAACTAAATTGTCCAGCATATCAGTCAGTGATATTACTTCTGCAAGCAAGCTCTTCCTTCTCTATAAATTTTAACTACCAGTTTCCTAGCTCTACATGCATTTCCAGTACACCATGATTTAAGCAGCTGGGGTGAGATCTCATCTCAAATGCAAACTGAATTTTTGCTATTAGCTATGAAGTTCAGCTTTCCTATAAGTCTAAATCTAAATTCCTTAACACTGAAATTTTAATTTTCATGACTCTAAGAGATGATTTTGCAGTCCTTCCTCACATCTGGTATCAGCAGCACTGTTTCATCAAATAAGGGAGGAATCACCATAAAAAAGGGTGATTAATTCTTTATTAAGGGCTTGATAGTAAAGTTTTGCTTATATCAAATACAAAGTAATGGCTACATGAGCCTATGGACTTCAGAAATCTGATACTACTTGGCAAAGCTACTAATGCAAAATCTGCTCATTGCTAAGACTTGGTAATAAAACCTAACGTTGAGATACAAATCCTTTGAGATACGAATCCTTCAAAGGAATTAAAAGAGGTCAGAAGCACTGGATTATCCCAGTCCATGCACCTGATGTTTGTATGGGGCCCTCATATCTCCTCTGTACTCCTGTCAGCCATCTGAAGAGCACAGCAGCGTGCTAAGAGTGACTGCACAGAACCTGTGGAGTGCTGCACCAGCCCTGCAGGGAACACCTAAGCCTGCCCAGGCAAACCTCCATTTGTGCACCCTACAGAGAGATCCATAGGGCTTCTAGGCCCTTGACTGGGAGTTTTTTTTTTTCAAGGTACCACTGGGGCAGCCCCCAAGGACAAATGAGACACTGTACTGAGATACCACTGAAAATAAGTGGAATGAATAATTTTATTCTTGTTTTCTGGTGTGCTATGGCTATTTTGTAATCCTGAGTACTGGTGGACAATTGTATAAAAACAACAGTTCTCCCCACCAGTAGACAGATGGTAAAGCTGGGTACATTAGATTAAAAATCAGGGACACATTTTCAGTAATAATGATGAGTAACTACTGAAACATCTACAAAAGGAAAGTATGTTTTCTCTATTTCTTGACCTTTACAAGCCAAGAGTGCAGGTTTGTCTTGTTTATGTGCTTTATTTATCACAATCAAACGGCTGTTAAGTTCCATATTAACACAACTGGATGGTGTGCTTAACTCATGATTTCAGCCTAGATGATCTAAAGTATTTTCACAAGTACAAGTTGTGAAAATCATGGTTTTGATGTGCATATCAAAAATTATTAAAATATTATTAAATTATTAAATTATAAAACTTTTATTAAAAAACCCCAACACCTTCTATTATAGAAGAAACTTCACAGTAAATAACTTCTGGGAAAAAAAAGTAAAGTCACGACAGTTGTAAGTACAGATTCATAAAGATCTTTTACCTGTAAGTTTTCCTGCTCACCAAATTTCAGACTTGATAAATATATTAAAACACCTTTCCAAAGTCATAACACAGGCATTAGAATTACCTGAGTGTTTGAATTTAAGGAGCTTATATTAGTTGCTTATAACTTTCATTTTCAGAAATATATCCTTAAGATTTAACGGAAAGCAAAAGATAGGGTGACTTTGTGAAAGCTTCCTGTAAAATGGCAGCAACAACAAAACATCTAAGACAGCTTTTCATAGATCCCTGCTTTTTCATAATGCAAAGTGTAGACAAATATATGTGTTCATGGGAAAAAATAAGATTTAAATACAGAATTATGTAACTATGTATTTATTGATATTTTTGCATGAACTTAACCCCTTCACAGGGTAGAAAACCAACACTACTATCAGTCTGAACTGCTGCCTCTCCCTATCTCTCACTGCCCTCCCTCCAAGAATTCAAGTTCCATTGGGCTAAAATAGATCTATGGTAGGTAACTTCTCAGTATATTTGTTTTCCTTCTTCTTCTCCCCCTGCCCCAGTATGAAAGAGACCTGCATTCCTAAGCACACTAATCACTGGGTTCAAGTTGTGCCTTGTGGAAAAACCTCTAAACATATGGGTTGAAAAGTTAGTACTGTTAGAAACCAGGCATGTGTAGCAGCAGCTGTCTTACTTGGCATAGCCTTTGTCAAGTTTTCTGGCACAAGTTTCACAACCACAGACTTCTAATAGCCACTGGTATCAATCAACATGCTTGGACTAATTCTGAACATAGAAGTTTCACATTTCAAGAAGTTTCACATTTTAACAACTATTTTAAGTCAGTAAGCCTGATCTAATACACAGGAACATGCTCACTGCTAGCCCAGGGCCATGGCACCTTGCCTGCTTTGCTGCCAGCTAAGATACCAGGAAAAGAACAGTGGAAACTAAATCCACTTTAAGGACAGAACACATTCAGCTGGCCAGGGAGAATGCCAACTACAGTATCGTGTTTAATTCTTAAACACTAATAACTGATTCATGGCAACAACCCCAAAGGGAAATACTCACCTGCTATTCTAGCAGTACATGCAGCATATTTTCAGATTTTTTGAACACTGTCTGCAGGAATTCTGTTTTGTAAATCTATGTTATTAATAAATCTTATGATTTTAAACTAAATTTACTCCCCTGCCCAAATCTCAAAATAGAGGGGGAACAGAAACTTTATCTGGAATGCAATAACTAGCAAGACAAAGAACACAAAGAAAAAAAAGGAATAATATGCTTCAGTTGAAGCAATGACAGGCAGAGAACTACTGTGAGAATAAAGGTGCAAACCCCTCCTCCTCAGTGACACTAGAGAGATACTGCTGATATCCAACTATATTGAAGTTAAAATTGTGCCTGGATAAATCATGGGTCTCATCTTCAGCAAAAGAGAAGAAATTGATTTGAAAGTATAGTATTCCAAAATCCCATTTCCATTACTTTTCTTCCTCAGCACATTTTCAACATTCTTTACTGTCTGAGCTTTTGGCTGTCATCTCCACAATCTGTTCCACAAAATGATAGAAGAAGAAGAAGAATTATTCTCCCGTCTCTTACCAGAGACTCTACAAATGGTGCCTTGCACTGAGCTTAACACCTGAACATCCCACTTGGCTGCATGGTACAGAAATCTCTATTTCTTGATGAACAATGCATATAACTGCAGGAAAAAGATGCAACCGCTCTAATTTTAGATACAAAATAAAATTGAAAGAATTCTAAATTTCATTCTAAAAATCTAGAATTTATAAGCATAGTGCAGAAAGTGAAGAAGATATATGCCTGGGTAGTCTAAACTTTAAAAGCCTTGAAGTCAGTGAGACCAATAATGATGAATTTGAAAGCAGGCGTTTCCCATGGAATTTACCTCTTTGATAACTGCAAAACTTTCAGCCTAAATGGCAGTTTCTTATCTGTTTATAAAGGAATCTCATTCAGATGGAACAGCATAGAAAGAAAAGCAGATCAGAAAAAAAGTATCAGTTACATGCACACATTGAGCAGTAAGAGAAATCCTCAAAGGCTTTTATTAAGAAAGGATAATCTTAAGTATCTGGTACAAATATGTCGACAAAAATCCTGGACCTATCTCTTGCAGTTGAGACACTTTTTGTCATTGACAAATAAATTGTCATGCTAAGCACAACTAATCACTGACAGCCCAGATCCATCTCTCCAGCATTCCATCTGATGCATCTCCAAGTAGCTGAAGAAGGATGTGAAAGCTGAATAAACCAGCAGACACATGAATGCTCAATTAAGGGTTATATGCTATTGTTACTCTTTGCTGGCTCTCTTGCAAAGTTAGTTTTACAGAAGTATTTGCAGAATGAAGATGTAAGAAATACTTACGTTTGATGCTGGATAACCTGCTTTTGGGCTCTGAGCAGTCTACAGATGCTGAAAAAAAAGAAAAACACCAAATGTGAGTGATTCAGTATTTACTTAGTATATGTGATAGCTAGAAAAACGTAGTAATAGACCAACACAGAACAAAGACTAATTTAATTCTCTCTATTTTACAACATACTAGTTACTGTGTACTTAAAGTATCAGGTTGATATTAGTATAGTCACAGGATTTGAGAGATAAAACTGTCTGGGTAAAACACATATTTAAAGGAAGAATCATCTCTTAAATAAAGACCCTTTTAAAGAGGTTTCTGTACATTTTGTTCTGATGGCATCTACCTGCATACCTGAGGATACTCAGGATGTTACATGAGAGACAACACTGTGAATATGGACTCTGTCACTAACATGATTTTCTCATTTGTGAACACACAGGGCAATTTTCACAGTCCTTAAAAGTTGTTATTACTATTCATTGCAAGATGAACAAAAGATTATGAAGTTTTTGAAATAAAAAAAAAAAGACATAGTGATCTGAATTTAACTAGAAATGTTCAGCCTAAATTTAGGGGGAGACAGTTCATTCACAAAAGCACATTTTTACCTTTGGATGAAAGAATTCTGTTATAATGAAACACCATGTGATCTCTGATCAGGTATTGGCTAGTCAAAGGTTGAGAGGAGTCAATGCATAAAGCTGTAAGATTAAAATACATTTAAATAGTAGAAAGGCAAGCAAAAATATACTAAAATTATAAACAGCTATTAACTGCAATTCAAAGTCACAAACTTTAAAACACTGTTTAACTTTGTTCAAAGGCAGTGGCTTTTTTTACCAGTTACTATCACGTGAAATCATCCTGTCTCCTTTTTTTTTTCCCCCCAATGAGCCATTAATTCAGTAAATAGCTGCAAAAGTGGCTGAAACTGTACTTTAAAAATGTTAACATGGAAACTTCCTGTTTCTTCAACTTCCTGATTCTTCACCCTATGTTCTTTTGAAAAAAAAAGTATCTGAGGTGTCAGTACAGCACAGAAACATACACTAGCCCATGTAAACTACTGACCTTAAGGAACATGTTTAACCTCAGGGGTTCTTTAATTTAGTAAACATATATATATATATATATTACAGCTAATAAAGATGGGACATCTTTATGTATTTTTTCATTTTGCTGCCAATTTGTAGCCAGCAGTACAGTCAAGGCAAAACTTACTCCTTGAAAGTATTTTCAGTATTGCATAGTAAATGTAAGCACTATTAAACTTCTCCAAATTAGCTCGATGCAAAAGTTTTAATTAAAACATTTTAAGCATAAAATCAATGAATTGACATAAAAGGAACCAGGTTGACTTTCTGATGAAAGAACATGTTACTTACCATTGCTCCTAGTACTTAAGCGTCCTTTACATGGACTTCTTGAACAACATCTGGGAATGACAACAGCTCTGGAATGGCAACATTCATTCACTTCAACAAAACATCAAACAAAAACCAAAAGTTAGAGAAAAATCCCCACACATATTTTTACAGACAAGATAAAGTCTTTCTCCAAAGAACGCATGAATGATTCTAACAGATCTTTTTCAAAATCTTATTCAACCATTTTATAATCACTGAACTACAAATGTAGTTAAATAACTTAATCTAAACACCAAGATACAATGATAGTGCTCTCAATGGTTCAGGGAGCTAAACAGCAGAACAGCCCATCAGAACACCTCAGTCTGAACTTCACAGTGGTCATCAAACTGTACAGAGATACAGCCACAATCCTGTTTCTGTGCTAACCTCCCATTTGTTTCAAAGTTCCATTCACGGTCCTTTGACAGACTGGGAACTCCACAGACACGTGGAAATGCCAAAAAACTTAAAACAAGCAGTTGTTCTGAAAAATGAAAGAATGTGGATTAAAAGATCTGCATCTCCTCTATGAAAACCCCTGGCTGTTATGCAACCTAACATTTAAAAATTGGCACCAGAACTAATTAAGAATCTGCAACACTTTTAGAACAAATTTGAACAAGAGATATGCTAGGACTACAAATACTAGTGATACAAGAGCACTGCTTTAAGGCATCCAAGGTACATAAAATACAAACAAAAACAAACAAGATTTTTTAAAACAGGGTAAATATACCAACACACTTAAATTAATTGTACAGACAAATTCTATAAATTTATTACTATTAACTACCAAGGTCCACACGATCTTCCCAGTCGCATTGTACTTCTCAGCTGTCAGTTCAGGAGTCTGTAAGCAGCCATGCAGGTGAAGGGGTGACTCCACTGCTCTACTGCTTTCCCCCTTCCATCCCAGGGAGAAGCACACTGCACCTACCCCCTGTGAGCAGGAATCTCCTCCCAGTGACCTCAGCCGGGCTGACAAAGGCTGACACCATGACAGACCGACTGAGGGGCGCAGGAAGACACGATGACAGCCATGTCACACAGGGTAACAGCCCTTAATCCCACCTCTCACAGCTGTCCAGGTCATTTCCACTGTTACATAATGACTGCTAAAGTACTGTTGCAATTGCAAATATAACTACTATAGTGGATAGCTCTGGTTTTAAGTTCAACAGCATGCTGCATAAAATGGTTAACATAGTGTCTTAAATGTTATTTAGTAGAGATTGCAGCAAAGCAATGTTTTAACATTATTTTTCCAAAGGCCTTATAAAAAAGCCATACTGTACTAAATTTGGAATGACTAGGACCACTATAGGAGGCTATAAAAAGTATCTTAAGAAAAAAAGGAAAATTAAAATGATTTTACTCTGTTGTGAAATGACACTAAATCTAGATGAACAGATTCAACCTCCTTTCTTGCAAAGCACAAAAAATACCAGGGCAATCTTGGATTACTTTCATACTTTGAAGAGCCAGTCTTTTTACAGTACAGGCTTCTATGGATTTACAGTATTAGCTGTGGTGTTTGCAATACCAGTGCTCCCACTCCTTTTGCTGTAAAGTTGCCAGATCAGCAGTTGAAAAGGGACAAAGAAAAAAAAAAAGAAGAAAATGCTATTGGAGATTTTTTTCAACACTATCCTGCAATTGTTTTGACTTTCTCTTGTTCTCTTTAAAGCCAAAGGACAACAATCCTGCTCATCTGCATCTACTTCAAATGGCTCATTCCCCTCATGATACAATTCTTCCTTATCTCTGTTTGCGATTTAAAATATACATAGGGACAAATGATAAATTATTTTTCAAATATTAAGATTCCAAACATACAGCAAGAATTTATTAGATTCAGAATGTTTCCATAACGGACTGCAAACCTTTGCCAATAAAGTCTTTCTTTCCTGTTAAAATATTCTATTTCTTTACCATACATTGCTACATGCAAATGATATTCACAGAGTTAGGCTATAATCAATAAAACTCATGACTTCTGAAATTTACAATATGTAGGTGTTGGAAGAATGCAAGTTTTTGGGAGGACTTGAATGCTAGATTATAAGTTTCAGTTGACAGAATTTTCTCTAATGATAAAAACCTGCATGCATACATGCCTGCAATCCAAATTACAGCAGACAACTGAGAATCAGAAGTGTTTAATTCACAGTTGCTCAAATAACCTAAATATTCCACTGTTTTCTGTGCTTCAGAGTTAGGCTATAATTCCAGAGGGAAGTACCTGTGGTATTGTTAGGTAAATGCTTACAGTACCACCTCTAACTCACCCTTATGTGTCAGAATCCTAGAAGAGCAAGCATGACCACTTTAAAAAAACATTGTTCTCTCTACAATTGATTCTCTTCAAGTAAGCTAAATGACTTTATCCCGTGTTAAACACCGTCAGGGACACTCAGAACCTGTCGACTTTACTGTCTTCAACTGGAGATACAACTGCTCAGCACTGCAGGAAAACCGGATTTTCCAATGTTCACTGCATCACCAGCAGATGGCACAGTGGAAATTCTACCGGATAAAACTACTGCTGCTGGCTGTGTCCTTTACAATTAATTTCTGTCAGGCTTGTGGGGAAGGAGAAGGGAGGAAAAAAGAAGTCAGTATTTCATAGGCAAGAAAAGCTGTCCCAAAGCGCCAGTTGGAAGAAATTAAAAATATTTCTGTGCCCTCTGTTTTGGCTATGGACATACAGACATCACAGAAATCATTCACAATACAGAAAAGCATGTTGCTAATGTCAGAGAAGAAACTGGAGAATTTAATAGGTGCAGGGTCCTTCTACTTATTGAAGGTAAAAAGTGCTAATGGTCAAAAGTGTCACAACTATAATTTCAGGTTGTCTTTTGACTTGAATGGGTATTTATTTGGATTCAGTCTGTGTTTTCACAGTTATTTGCACAACAGGAGAATCAAACTGAAGGCTCAGATTTGTGAAGAGAATTTTAAAGGAGAAGGTGGGATTTTCAGTAATTTACAGTTCATTCAGTACAGTAATTCAGTTAAACAAATAGAAACCAAACAATTGGAGGATAACTAATGAAAATATCTTTGATATATGACACATGTAACCATCTGATCTTAACATAAATTTCCTTATAGATGTAAGTGGACTGTCCACACTGAACATATAATCAGGATTTTCACACTGAGTGTTCTCCTAAAGTACAGAGAGCAAACAAATTAAATACTTTTAAAAATTTATTTGATCTTTTAGTTCCTTCTGTGACACTAAGAAACAATGAAGACAAAACCAAAAAGGTTTTCTCTAAAATTTTTTACAGCTGGTATCTAACATATGTAATAACTACATTATTCGAAAGAGAATTGTAAATTACTTTGTTTAAATTATATTTTTAATTTAAAATGCATACTATCTTAATTTCTGATTTTACAGCATTAAAAATTATAGAAATTGGTGGTTTACTTTGTTTCCAGGTTGTTAGTGGATATGCAGAATTTATAGAAATGATTTTTCTACAAAGCCACTTCAGATTTGGAATGTGAATACGTACTGGAAAGAAGCCCAGTCTTTCATTACAATGTTCTCCCAGAAAAGATTTTAAACACAAGCATTAGACTTACTATTTTTATAACAAGCACGTACTTCAGTCATAGCAAATAAAAATTAAATAAATAAATCGATCACGCTACTCTTACCCATCTAGACTTGCTACTTAAAAGATAATTCACAAAAATACGGAGACCTTAGGTGGGATATTGGATACAGGCATGGAAATGTAGCACTACAAGACATGAAACCTTAACTGTGTAGAGAGCTGAGAACGCTGTAGGTCCAAAGGGCAGCTCTCACACCATCAGGTCTCCCCAGCTGCTCCAGAAGAACGTGCAGATCACTGTCAATACTGACCCTTTTGTACAGTAGTTTGGGTTTTTGGTGGCTGCAGGACTCTCACATTCCTGGCTCTTTAGTGGCCTCCTCTCAGCTGGCAATGCAGAAAGCATCCCTGTCTCTTAACAAGACTAGAATTGCAGCATTTGCATGAGATTTGGGCATTTGATCCCTCTGAGACTGATAAGGACCCCAGCTGACAAATGCTTTGCAAACACTCTCGCCACTACAGTGATTTATAAGGGTTTGTTATTCTTGCTTCTTTCACTGCCAACTCTTTTTCTTCCTTTTTCTCTTCCCTAATATCGCAGTGCTCTAAAGCAGAAAAAGTTAAGAGACATCTTTGTACAAATGGATAATTAAGGCAACAACATGCAGAAGGTTTGTGCTGTCAATTTCATAAAAGTCAAGGATGTCTGTCACTACCATCCTTATTCTACCAACCAGTTTTATAATCTCTTCACAAGCACGTCATAATTGAATTAACTCTTCTAACTCTATACTAACAGTACACTACAGCACTAATGCTGTACACAAGCTGAGGAAAGAACAAAGTCAGTTTAAATAATCTCTGTGAAATCCCAAATGACTTTGAGCAGTGATGGAAACTCCTTTAAGCATCTTATCTAATACCTCTGACAAGGTCATACTTAAAGGAATTAAATTACAACGTGAAATACATGTTCCTCTCCTTTTGGTAAGTAGAATTCTCAAACCAGAGTATCCATTAATTCTTTATGCTACAGAAATTGTTGCATATATGAATACAACACAGAAATACACAGAGTAAAGACTGATAGCTCGGAGTACATTAAAAGATTAACCTAGTTTTGAAAATCCACATTGGATTTAAACTTTATTTAAAGAAGAAACTATTTTTTTTCCTATTTTTAACCATTTCCCCTTCATATTAGCACGGTATACTTAAAAATAACCCCATATGCTATTAGCAGTGTTACTAATGAAGCCAGCTCTCCTATTCACTGTACCATTCCCCCTAAACTCTTCCCAATGCCCCAGTTTGTGGGCCAGATTCCCTGAGGTCATTCCTCCCCTCAAACACCCCATGCTCGCTCAGCTGGGGTTGACCAGGTGCTACAGGAACTACAATTGTTCTTCCACTTTAAGCTTCTCTGGTTGATATCCTTGGCTGCCCAGTTCTTACCCTCTACTTCCATACCTGGCAGTGAACACAGAACAGAATGAGTATCTCTAAAAAATGTGTGATTTGTTGAGTTTTCTCCTACCCAGCCAATACTAATGCTCCTAACTCTTACTCACAGAGGGGTGAAGCTGGCAAACAAACACAGAACTGGATGGATGCAAAGGCCAGCGGAGAGCAGTGACCCATCCACAGACTTTCTTTAGGCAAAGAACACAGGTGAAAACCTGGCTAGCCTCCACTGCTTTTCTGCAGCACCTATGCAATCACAAGAGACCTTCCAACACGCCTTTAGATTTAGCCACTGCTAAAATGCAGATAGTACTCCATTTTATTTGGAAGTTACAGCGAGGCAAAAACAAGCACGTCATAATCACACCTGTATTTTCTTTCCTGTTCATGCAAGTGAAAGAGAACCTCTTGGACTCTTTTCTGGTTTCACTGATAACAAAACTCTTTTCAATCCTAGAATATAAAGTCTCATCTGAAATCATCTTTAAAAGAATCACATTTAAGATTTGTTAATATATAGCGGAATTCACCAGCAGAAAGAACAGCCATTATTATCTAAATTTCCTGAAGCAAAACTCAATGAATAGAGACCCAGGAAATGACACTACTCAAATTTTGAAATCAAGTCACAAATGTTCCATCTGAATTTTGCATAGGATCATTTGTGTCAGATGCAAAACATAATGAAAATGGTACACCCCCTGGCATGGACTATACATAATCTCCCCATAGCCATTAATTAGATGGGTGCTATTTATACACTTACTATGCTGGATTACACAAAAGCTTTTCTTTACACAGACTCTCAGTGCCTAAGAGTTAGGTCTCTCAGACCTTTAGAAGTAATAACTTACAGTATTCTGTAAAAATTAAAACCATGCAACCAAAATTGTATTTCCATTTCAGGAGTCAAACCCGCCTCTGAAAAATTTAAGGAATCTAGTGAAATAGTACAGTAGCCTTGAGTCATATCTGATAAATAACTCTTGAAAAGTATTTGTTAAAATTTTTCTAGCTACAGGCTTCAGCACGGGAAGTTTTGGATGCAAGCTATTGCTTATTCACACTCCAAAAGCAGAAACAAACAGCTGTGTGTGTCAGTAGCACATTTTGTGATATGAACTGCAGGCAAAAGCAAAGGAATTTATGTCAGTTTGCTATAACTGCCTGAAAAGAGGCTGTGATGAGGTGGGTATCAGACTCTTCTCCCAGCTAACAAGTGACAGGATGAGAGGAAATAGCCTCACGTTTTTCCAGGTGAGGTTTAGATTACATATTTGGAATTTTTTTTTCATGGAAAGAGTTGCAAAGCACTGAAACTGACTGCCTGAGGAAGCTGTGGAATCATTGGGGAATGGTGCTGTTAATCAAGGATAGGTTATAAGAAATTTACAGAGTGAAGGTTTTAATTTAGTAAAAAGTTAAGAACAGTGATTAACATTTCCAAATTTCAGTTAAAATTATTATGATTAAAATAAAACTTCTAAACATCCTGCCTTCTTTAAAGACCTAACTAGATTATTTTTTATCTTTCTTGTTGGTCAAAGAAAACTTCAGCTTCTAAAAACTGGGGCTACCAAACTACTAATTCAGTAAGTTTAATAAGCTGTTTGTTCAAGTGGTAGATGAAGGAATAATAAGAAAAAAAAAAGAGTTCACAAGTCTCTGTGTTAAAACCCTTTCAGCTTCATTCAGATTAATGCAAGGACTTCATACAGTACAGGAAAAAACCTAAATAAGATGGTGTTGTCTATAAACATGCGAAACATTACAATTTTGTTTTAAAATCCTGGAAGCCTGTGGAAACTGCCTAAACCTAACAGCAGCAATGATGAGTTCCCCACTGCAGTGAGATAAAAGTGACACAAATGTGTGTCATTGATTAACAGTGAGTGAACGATGCTGTTTGGCATTGCTGCTCAGGTATGTGTTCCCAACTGGCTGTGGGAATTAAACAGCCCAGTGCAGAAGACTGGATTTAAATAACAAAGTTGGTTTAAAATTACAGTATTCAGATTATTCGAGGTCATACTATAAATCTGTGAGGATATTTACTGACTCCTGAAATTACAATAACGTCACGGTTTATACCTGGCATTAGGGAAAAACATAGCAGATTAATTCTCTGATATTTCTAGGAAGGTAAAAAAAAAAATCTGCCTTATTTGAACTTTGACAAGACTGACATGCAAATCCCATATACTCCAATATATTAAAAAAACCCAAAAAATTGCATTCTCACAATATTCTCACTAGACAAAACAAAGCCTGATACAAACAAGTATAAAATTTTGGTTCTTTCTTTAAAATGAGGAGGCTATGTCTGAACAAGAAACTCTGCACAGCATACAACCAGGACACAGTTGTGTCCCACCTTTTCTGGATTAATGTTTTAGATACAACTCCTCTGAGAAACCATAAATATGGTGTGTTCTCTCACAAACTGCAAGCAACCCAGTGGCTGTTCTGCCAAGTTTGCTCAGGCACACAGGTTTCCAGCCCAGCTCACTGTAGTAGTCTCTCTGCCTGTGCTAATCCTTGCTCTCTGTAAAGATTAGTGCCTGAGAACCCCCACACTGCACTGCTCAGTCACACATTTCTGCCTCTGCTGTGACCTCCTATGCAGACAAGCAATGGCTTCCCAATTTAACAGATACACAGCAATTCCTCCCTACTTTTGAACTTCTTTTTTTGTTAAACAGAAGTCATTCAGGCAAAGCTTGCTACAACCTGAATGAAATTTAGATGCTGTATCCTATTTGTTCCCTTTTTACGGTCAGCAGATAATCGGCATGCCTTCTGATTGTCTATAAAAGTATTGACAAATGTAAGAATAGCCAGAAAAACGATGTATTGTCATAGAACTGCCTTCAAACTACACAAGCATAAAAAATAGTTATACTAATTTTAGAGATACTAGTTTTTGCTCTGAATTTCATATTCACATATAATATTAGAATTTATGTTCAAACTGTACTTTGATATCAGACATCTTCTGAAGTGGCATCTGTCACCGTCTCCAAAGATTGGAACTGACACTGAGATGCAACACAACAGCCTGACATTATCTCAAATGGCTCTGATCTTATGCAGTGATGTATGATCTTGACATTACAGTGCAGCACTGAATAATTCCTACCACTGTCTTACATTATGCATGTAATCCAGTTCATATCTAAAAATATTTCAGGTATTTTCCAAGAGCCACAGTTGGCTCATGGAAACTTTTTTGCGTATTTGTGCCTTCTTTTTATCATGAATGACAAGTGCCCCTAGGACTGTTCATAGGAACAGGGCACCACAGAAGCCCACGGATGATTAAACGTGGGTAAGGCATTACTTTATAAGACCTTCAAAACTTTTGAGTCCTTTATTTTTCAACTAAACTTGCATTAAAATCACACCAAACCCAAACACTGGGACCTACAGCCAAACGCCGTGGGACGTTGTACACACAAGGTACAATCCATTATGACAATTCATGAATAACAGCTTCGGGGAAGACGACTCCAGAAGACGAAGCTGACTAAGAAAAGAAGCGGGCACAGAAATCGGCCTCGCGAACGCGGGCGGTCCCGGCAGCCGGGAGCGGGGCCCACAGCAGCACGGACGCCGCTGCCACCAGGAGGCACCGCGCGATGACGGCTGCAGGACGCACGATCGCAGGCCCCGACTCCGGGGGATCACAGCCCGTCACAAGCTCTACACGTCCCCTTCCAGGGCCGCGGCCCTCGGCCCTTTCCGCCGCCGTGCCGCCGCCCCGCCCGCTCCCCACGCGGGACGGCCGGGCCGGCACAGCTCGGGCGGCCGCGTGGGCAGGAGCGAGGAGGGAGAAGCGACCCCCGGCCCCGCTGCCGGCTCCGTGCCCGCCCCACACACGCCGGAGGCAGGGCGGAGGCA
>VXBU01008278.1:109311-127508 GCA_013400315.1 Bombycilla garrulus
AGGGAGGGGCCGCAGGCCTCGGGCACGGAACTGCCCGGGAAGGGTCTGTCCCCTCGGGGAACGGGACCTCATCACTAAGCCTTTTTCTTGTGACTTGACAGGAAGGTGAAGAATAATGAAATTTACGGCAAATTGCTGGTATTTCAGGCAACGAGTGACAAAACGAGAGTACAGAGTGTTTACAGTGCGATACACTGAAGAAATTAATGTCTATGTCTTTGAAAACGAGCAGCACCTTAAAAATGAGCCACGAAATACCCTTTTGAAAAGCAGCCTTTGATCCCATCACTGATAATTGTGTGCATGCCGATGTGCAGGGTTTGAACTTTCTGAAGAAGCAATAGAGTGATATTTACAGTTTGTCTGGCAGGTTGCTATTTTCCCTAATGTGAAAACTCAGAGGGCGTTTGTACTTTTTGTGTGAATGCAAGTCCCCTCCATAGCCTGACACATCACAAAAGGGTACATATCCCAGACAGAGTCATTCCCCTTCACTGTCTAGAAATGAGTATTAGTTACAGGCTAAATACAGAGTTTTATATGACTTCCTAACATGCTAGAAAAATTAATTTGAGTTCAAAATCATAGCAAATCAAGGGGATGTTACTTGACAACAACTTTTCTTCCTTATTTCTGCCTCAGTCAATGCTCCCACAAACATACATGCTGGATGAAACCAGTAGTTTATCTACCCCAGTACTTTGTGTAGACTTTACCAAATACTTCAAAAAGCTTTTCAGTAGTATTCTGAATATTGAATGTTGTCCCTTTTAATTTTAGATATACCAATTAGCAATATGAAATACTCCTTCGATGTAGCCCTAGTTTCCGTGATTCATGTTGTAGTGATCACTTTGCAAGTATAATTCTGTTTTCTGTAAAATCATCCTTAAATGTAGTTGGTGTCAAATTTGTCTGGGAGAGGTCGGGGGAGGGAATATATATGCCTTGGAAAATCAACAGTCCTCTATCTACTGGTCATCCTCTGCCTTTCTGACTGATTTTATATAAAAGCATCAGTTGCCGTGGCATTTCAACTATTGTCATCCATAAAGTTACAAACACCTTACCTTCTTGTCAAATCAAAATCAAAATAATTTGATAGCCTTTTGTCATTTTCCTTTATGTCTCTTGAATTTGAGGTCAATGTCTTGGAAAATATATGCTAGGAAAAATCTACAAAACCAAAAATCCACAATCCAAGAGTTTGGGTGTGGGTTTTGTTTGTTTTTGTTAATTTGTTTGGGTTTTGATTTTTCTTGGGTTTTGGTTTTAAAATATTTTTTGTTTTGTTTGTTTTGTTTATTTTTGTTTATTTGTTTTTGTTGTGTTTTTTTTTTTTTTCTCTGAAGCGGATTCAGTGCAATTAGAGATTTGGGGAAAGGGCTTCAGAACACATTGATCTTGTGTTTCAGTGTCTCTGGTTCATACTTTGATACAATTCAGATCATTAAATCTGTAGCTTTTAAAGGTATAGATAGCCTTTAAACAGGTATTTCAGATACCTGAAGATACTGGAGAGAATGGAAATAAGTGTACAAGATTCTCACCTCTATGTGATTGGCCGTAATGCTCTCTACTACAGAGATCATGTCACAGAAAACAATTGACTCTGTTTGTTTTTCAAAAAAAAAAAAATGCTGCTCATAGTTATGTTTATATACTTTTAAAAGACTTTTTATTTCTGTTTCTGAATTCTGAATATCAGGTTCCCAAATACTCGGTTTGTAGTACTCACCATACGGTGTTGGGCTGTTCTGTACAAACCCATATGACAGATTTCTCATCGTTTCTTCCTTATTGTTCCTATGCTTTTTTTCCACCATGTAGATAATTAAAACACATAAATGTAAGTGAGCATTTTTAGAAATATTCCCCTGGTTTCTAGGCAACGCTGAGGGAATGTAGAGATTTCCATTTGTTCCCTCTCAGTCAGCAGTCACAGCATCATAGAAATGTCCTGTCTCTGAAATTTTTGACCACAAGTGGCAACACATACCAAAGCTTTATGTATTTCTAATTTGTTTCACTTCTGGGTCTTAGGCCTTTGGTGACTTTTGGCCCCCTTTGGTCTGTGAGAGTATATTTATTTTGAGTGTAATTAAAAAATGCAATTTTATAATGGTGTGCACATTAAGTCCCATAGCATGCATTAAACTAAAAGCAGTGTTACTGATGTGAAAACTCATTTGTCATATAATAAAATGTGTATCTGTGTTGGTTTTCTGTTGTCAGTTCCCATGGCAGCCTCTCCAGCTCTGAAGATGCTATCAGCTGGCAGACTGTTATGTATCCAATGGATGCAACAGCTGGATTTCCTCCTACCACTATGTGTTTATTTTAATGACATCATCCCTAAAGCCAAAACTGAAATATTTTGGAGAACTTCATGACAAACAGCTACAATTTTAGAATATTCATGCACAAAGTCCTAGTCCCTCAAAATCTGTTGTTTTGTGTTCATCGCATAACCAAAAAAAACCTCCACTTGTTTGAATATCCCAAGTCAGTGAAGCACAATATTCTGTGCCATGAATATGCTACAACTCTGAAGAAGAAAAAAATGTGTTTAAAAGACAAATACTAAATATCACCTCATTTGTTTTAGAGCTTGTCACAACTTAAGTGATTACTGTTCTCAGTGTTTCTGACAATTTTCTATAAGAAATGGGCAAACAGTAAGTTCCCAGCATTTCTGTAATTTACCTTGAGTGAATGTCCTTACCCAGTTATGAGAGAAGCAAAAATAATGATGATGTTTAAAAGTACTGAGCATAATGCAAATAAAGTTTAGTTTCTAATTAGATAGAGTTGAAATATTCTTTAATGAACATACCTGTGTTTAATTCAGTTTTGACCACTGCTTCTCAAAACAGTGGAATGAAGATCAAAAAGACAAAGAGCATTATGGGAGTCAGAAAAAGGATATTGAGGCATGAGGTTAAATTGACTGGTATAAATTTCTGTTCTTACACAAAATGAAAAATTAAAGAGCCTTTGCGATTTATTCCTTTTGGACTGTTAAAAAAATCAAGAATGAGATATTTACTATAATTAAAAGACGATGCTATACTGCCAGAAAGGGACATGAAATTGCCAGCATGTATAATTTATAGAGGTTTGTGGTAATTAAGTGAGAGGGTGGTTTTATCTGAAGGTTTAGTATTGAATAAACTGCTGGAATAATATTTATAATAATATCAAGCAAAATAATAATGACAATGATATGTATGTCTTGGTTCTTATACTATTTCTTTAACAACAGTGCTTTTCAGTATATGAGTCTGGGTTCTTAGGTTATAAAATTACCCTTTTTTATTCTGATGAAGTGCTTGGGTTTTGTAAAATCTCATTTTCAGTTTTCACTGTATTGCGAATTCTCATGAAATTAGATGAGGTGCTAGACCATTCCATATAGCAACTAAATATTCTATAAATGGCTATAATAATATGTATCCTAAAGGGTTTTCATGATTTAATTTAGCTAGTGGACTTTTTTCAGATACTGACCTGGAAGATGCTGAAGAAAATAAAATTAGTTGCATTATTTTTCTCCTTGAAATATCATGTACAGGCACTGGCAATGGCAAATTATTGATCTATCTAGCAAGGACCTGTAATAGCAAACTTCCATGCCTCTTTATAAATCCAGCAGCATCTAATGTTAGTTGACTCCAATTTATGCAAACAGTTTTATAACCAGAGCTGCTCTGAGTTCCAACTCAGCATTCAGAAAACTTGTGCCATAAATGTACACCTGTGCACTGCTTCTAAACTCACTGATAAAGGAGTCCCCCGTTACAACTTTGTGCAAATAGAGAATTATGTTGAAGGACAGAGCCTTCATTCCATCACCTTTCTTTGCTCAAAATGCTGGCCAATGGAGTACTGTGCTAAATTCTTCTTTAATTCCATTAGCATGGTTGCAGTACTGATGCATTAGGTGGTGTGTGCTTAAGAGATCTGCAAGATCTATCATTGACTCAGAGCTGCTTGCCTAAATACCTTTGGGAAATTGTGAAACTACTTCTTTGAGATAACAAAAATGGAAGGAAAAAAAATATCCAGACTGCTTTCAGATTGCTCATGTGAGTTGTACATGCTTTTTGTAATACAAGCAATTTTGATCCGACTGTTCAATGATGTTAAGTCTCTGGGATCTAGATATTGCCTGCATCACATTATTTTATATAGTAAAAAGGCAGATTAGAGTTACTAAGTGGGATCTTTATAGACAAATACAATGTAAAAATGTAAAAATACATAGTGATTTATATTGTTGATTTTAAACAGAAGATCTCAAGGCTTCTCTATGCATTACATACAGAAGGAACTGCAGCTGGTTTAGAGCTGTAGGGGTGCATTCCTGAATTACTCCATAAGAACCTTAAAGAAGTGTTCATTCAAAATGTAAATGTATCAAGGAGACTGCCTGCAGACAACCTGCAAATGTTAGCTTAGGAAATTAACATACATTACATTCTTCCATTCTTCAACACGAAGATATGTTATCTTCAAAGATATGTTATAGTTCCCAAATCACATAAACTATTTTTTGCCTTTATATTACCCGAATACAAATGGTCCAGAACGTTATTATAATTATATACAGTGACATATTTCTTTTGATGGGTAGGTGAATGAAATGCATGTCACCTCTTAGTCTGTAGGCTGTTGCAGATCTGCTAACTGTGAGAAGTCAGTGCCTATGGGTTGATTCACAGTGAGGATCTCACTTTGCTGAGAATATGCCATGTGTGAATAACACTGCATTCTCTTGCCATGTTGCATCTAAACTGTTGTAATTCCACTACATCTCCTCCCATAAAATGCTATGAAACAGGTAATGAAATGAGGAATGGTAGTTTTTCAAGAAGGTGACATTATGCATTAGGATGAATCTAATCTTCAGTGCTCTCTTTTTGCCAAATCCACTAGATTCCCCTCATGGGTTTGCAGTGGGGGTTTTTGTTCGGTTGGCTGGTTTTGGGGTTTTTTGTGAATCTAGATGCATGTGTATGCACAATTTCTGTAGAAACTCAAATTGGGATGCACCTACTGTTAGGCTCTGCATCTTCAGAAATGCAGAAACAGCTTTTTCCTTGTGAGTATATTAAGACAGTCATGAGCTGTTTTCATGATTGTTATACTGCCTGACACTGTTCCTACTATTAATATTGATGATTTCTAACTTTTTAACTCAGAACACAGCCCTCATTCTTCCTACCACAGAATAATAATTTATTGATTTGATTTTGCTTGAAATATCATCCTGTTTCAAAGTAATTTTCCCCAGAGAGCTCCTGCACTGAAGGTGGCAATGGTGTGCAGATAAAGGGATGCTGACAATTCCCAGTGTTAACCTTCCTAACAATGGTTACACTAGTGATTGCAGAAGTTCTGCACCTGGCTGAAAAAATGCATGTCCCAAACTACAAGGCTGAGGAAAAACATGGGAAAAGTTTCACACTGGGATTGAAACTCAATAGAAAGCCCCATCTCATTCCTTGTTCCACAGCTCCAATCTCAATTCCATTGCTTTCACATTTTGGGAATTGCTTCTTACTACTCAAGCCATGTGACAAATATGTTACTGAATTTAGAAAGTAGTAAAGCTCTTCTGAGTACTGTGAAAGTGATGATGATTAATGCAGGAGTTGTAGTCAGCCCTTCAAATGCTCAGTATAGCTTCTTTCTTCCCTCACTGTTCAGAGTGGAAAAGAAATAGGCACAACTGAAATCTATCTGGTCACACTGAATGGTGTTTGTGCAGGCTGTTCCTCCCTACTTTAACTGTTCTATAGCTGCATTAATCCCCACGTTTTATAGACTGCTGATATGATACACTGCATTGCAAAACACTGAAAGGAGCAGCTGCTGTTAGTGGAATACTTGATGCTAAGAAATGTGGAAGATTTCAATTAAAATGGGTGGTAAGACAATGCTTCTGAGACCAGCATGAATGTCTTTGGTGTGTATGGCCCCTGGCCCTGCCCCTCTGGCTGATGAGAGCACTGTGGTGTCTGTGGGAGGTAAGGTCAGAGGGCAGGATAACCATTCTTCCATGGAGCTGCATTAGTCCTACTGGTCCTGCTGAGTAACAACCAAACATGCAGGCTAGGCAGCAATACAGAAAATAGTCTGACCTCTTGCCCAAGATCTCTGTGTCTTCTAAGTGCAAAGCTTTGTAGGTTTATTTCTTATATCTGGAGGCTTTAAACAAAAGAACATTAGAGCAACAAGCATACACATAAAACTGTGGCAGGTTTGGTTCTATTTTCTTTTCCTTTCTACTCAAGCAGTGCAGTTTTGCACCTTGCATGTGAAGGTGTGGTTTAATATATTTCTTCCACTCCTTTTTCCCTTCCACTCATTTATCCCTCATCCTGTATTCAAGCTAGGGAGTCTGTCCCACCTATTTATCCTTACCCTTCTCATGTCCAAGCCATCTATTCTTCAATCTTTCATTTGTGTTTCAAGCGTTGTGGTTCTCCTCTTCCTTCCTGACCTCATCACTAATACGGTTGTCCATACTTCTGTCACTGTGCTCCTGATATTGATCACCCTTCATCTGCTGCCTCTCATTTTCCCTTTCTGGATGTTTTGTGTGCTGCTCCTCCTCCGTGCCCTCTTCTGAGTCCTTTCACAAAGTGAAAGTGATGCACAAAAGTGCCAGGACAAAGGAACTCTTGAACTTATTGAAGTTGAAAAGTGGTATGTTTATTGCAGTGCTGGGCACACGTGAGGTAATCCTCCAAAGGCATGTGTGAATTCCCAAAGCATTAGCTCACCCTTATATCCATAAAAACCCTATATATTCATAAAAGTTCCCTGAACCCCTGTACATATTCATTGCCTGGCCCCGCCTGTCCCTGCTTTGTATGAAAATGAGATGAATGTCCATTACGGCTGCGTAGTGCCTCTTCTTAATTGGATCAGTGGTCTCTTGAAATGGGTCAGTGGTCCTCTGAAGATGAACTCAGTCATCTTCCTCTTTACCTTGTCCCATTGCCAGGGCTCCTTGACCCTCCAAGTCATGGTCCAGGCTCCCTCTCATGGTTCCAGTTATCTCAGAGGCCAGGTGCGTTTTTGGTTCTTAGTTCTTCACAATAATACGTGTACTCCCTATTGCTTCTAAAAACATAACTGGATCAAATGCATGATATATTGCTTCACTCTATCTACTCCAATTCTACTTATCTGCTAATAATTAAACCTCTAGCTTCTTCTAGTCCTCTTGTTAAATCCCTTAATCGAAATATACTACTTTTATCTTGCTAACTTCATTTCTAACTTTTAAGTTTTCTAATCCTTGATTCAAAGGTGCCGCTGCCCTGGCAGGCATTGCCTTGGCGGGCGGGACTGTGCCCCGTGTCGCTCAGCCCTGTGTCCCCTGCCCAGCGCACGGCCGGGGTGGCGCTGCTGTCCCTGTCCAGGGTCCTGAATGCTGGCGAGGCTGGCTCTGGCTCCTGCTACCGCCCTGCCTTTCGTGGTTCTGCTGGTGTTGATGGCAAAGAAATGGAGGTATCTTCGAAAGCTAACTCCCAAATTTCCTGTTTGATATGGGTGAAAGTTATCAGCAGGCTAGGAGAGAGTTTCATGTATCTATCAAGTGAGAAATCTTAGAAAAATGACATGAGGGAAGAGAATAGTACTGCTTAAAATGAACTTGGTGGCTTGTTTTTATTAATCACGCTTACTATTTTTGTCAGATATCAGCCTCTCAGCTTATGAGCATTCTTCAGGGACATAATGGAAAAACTAAGAGCCCGATTTCAATTCTCTCATGAGTATGATGCAGGAGTAATTGAACTGAAGTCAAATTAAACTAATGTGAAACAGATGTAAGTGGGTTCAGACAGACTCAGTACTCTGCAGCTTTAGTTAATATTTTCTTACATGGCAAAAAAAAATCTACAATATACCAATACACTAATAACGTGCATGTACTTTTTCAAATAGAACAAAAAAGTGAGGGAACTACTACACTATGGTCCCTGCTGGCCATACAAAGGGGCTGGTAAAAAGGTGTCTGAAAGCTGGAGTCTGGCGAATAAGGAATGGGTACCAGAAAAGAGCCAGGAATGGTGAAGATGTTTACAAAAAGTGAACCAGGTACGGCCTGTCCTCTCCTGGCACTTAGATGATCGATGTGTTAGGATGTGAGAGGCAGCATCATAGGGTATTCTGTTTAGTGTCACTGGCCAAGGGAGCTGCAGGCAGGCTGTGGTACCATCCCAGCACACTTTATTGCTGATGTGTAGTTGCCTCAGGCAGATTCACTGTTTTCACTGAAATAATTTCTGCCAATTGGTAAATTTTCTGTTCTGTGGATTAACCCATGAAATAAGGAAAACATGCATGCTATAACTTAAAACGTGATAAGAAACTCCATGCAATAGAAGACAATAAAGACAACAAGTTACCTTTCCTTACACAGTCCTGATTATTAGTTAACTCTCTGATTCCTAAAAACACTAAACTTTCTGAAAACGACTTGAACAAGAATTTTCAAGCTATCCTAAAGAGAAGGCTTTAAGTGTTCTCCTTGATGAAAAGCTTCCTAGAGAAAAAGAAATTATAAAAGGATTCTGCACTGGATCATGTCCAAATTAATACTACCGCAAAATGGGTCAATAGAATATAAAAAGCAGGATGCAATTCACTGGAGTTGTTCTCTTGGTCTCAGTTTAAATAATAAGACTCCTATGGCAATAAACTGAATGAAGAATATCTTCACAATTAGAAATCTACACAATTAGAATACCACAAGTAGAAATTTCAAACAACTCTGTAGTAAACCATAAACTGAATAGTTATATACACAAATGAGTACATTGTTAAGTGATGGCACAAAGACTGTCTAAACTTCTATCTAGTCCTGTCTCATCTCTTCAGAGTATCTAAGAAATGGAACATAAAAGTTACAGATTATTTCTATCTACTATAAAGGATCAAGTCATTTTCCCATTCCTGCTCATTAGATTTCAGTAGGTATAAGAGGTATTCATTAATCTGTTTTTCTCTGTCTTTCTTTGAATTACATCAAATTCACTTCTAAATCACTCATGCCATATTACTAATGAACAGTAAAAGGGCACTTAGCATTTTATTTTTTTATCAATGAGATGACTTGTAATAGAAAGCCTTTTTTCTCTTGTGCTGTGGCTGTCACAGGCCCTGTCCTGTAAGGCACTGATTCTCAACTAACTTCAGCTCTGAGGACATTAAGTCTGAACAATAAACCCTGCATGAATGAAGAAAACCCTGAATGAAGTAAGAATTTAGGAAGACCAGTCAAACCCTGAAAATTCTTATCCAGGTACTAAAATAGGTTTCTTTTTCTTGGTGATCTTTCATTTAAACATTAAACATTACTGAATCCACTTAGCTTATAAAAGTTGACAGTATAACAGCTTGAAACACTATAGCTTCAAGGCACCAGTTCTCCCTGTCATAAGAATGTGACATCACTGAGGGGTGAAAGGCCTTTTATTTGCATAAGATAATAGTTACGTTTCTATGCAGCAGCTGTGCTGTCAGTGAAAGATGCCAAATCCATGTCTGGAGTAACCCCATTGATTTTAAATGAGTTACTTTGGGAATAAATTGGCCCACTCAATAATTTTGTGGGTTTGAGGCACTGAAGTAATTGAGCAAGTTTTCCATGATCATAACATGGTTTAAAAAAATTACCAAACAAATACATAATGTCATGCATTTATGTACCTGATAGACCATAACTGATTTGCCACACGGTTTTTCAGTCATCTAGCTAGAGCAAGTATGTAGAGTTTACAGACATTTTTTGGGAATATTTGGACCATTAAGGGGATACAAGAAACAAGAATATGGTATTGTGTCATTGTTATCTATTTAGTGTTACAGTAAGTCAAATATGTCTCCATCATGTCATTTTCATGACAATTCCTCTTCTTTAGACAGTAACAATCAGGATGGGTTTCTGGTAATGAACCTGAAGAATTCACCTCCAGATTATAGACTTCTTGCATGTCTTAGCAGGAGTTTAATGATGTCAGCTTTTCAGTAGACTGTTTCGGTTTGCCTGTCTTAGGTGAGCTCTCGGTGGACAGGTGTCTGTGGCAGAATACACACTTGATCAGTTAACTGCTGATAGTTATGGCAGAGGGACAGGGTCGTGCTTGGCTTGGGTGACACAATTGAGTAATATTTGTCTTTATGTTAGGTTTTCCCTGGTAATGTACAATGAAGATGCCAGCAATCTGGAAACTTTTGTATGCTAAGGAAAAGTTATTTACATGCATACATATATTATACATGCATGTGTATAAATTACATTAATTGTTCTTTATTGATATGTATTTGATAAGTGATCTCGTTGGGGGTTGAGAAAGCTTCTGAAGCCTTTTAGATTACTCTAACCGTAATTCAAGTGATTACAAAGCACAATCAGCAAAGCCTACCCTTACTTTTGTTCCCACTCAGTTTGCAGAAGTAATGTCAACAGAAATCCCCAAGCGTGTTCAGAATGCATCACAGTTTGCTTGCAAAGGAAATACCTTGTGCTCCTGATGTCATCATTGCGATCATCTCAAATTCAAATCTGAGTGAGCAGGCTCATTATCATTCTCACCATGTCCTCCCTCAGAGCAGCCTCTCCCTCCTCCTCCTGTACAGCACAAAACAAGAGCCACAGGGGTGCTCAGATTCGGGGAAGGAGAGACTCCCAGCACCTCCCCTGAGAAAACTTGCTGCATTACCTCTATCTAGTTTCTTCAAACTACACGCTGCTTTACAGGACCTTGCACACCACCACTAAACCAAAGTGTGGATTCCCCAGTACTGATTTCCTCTTCCTGTTTAGGGTTGAACAAAGACTGGGAAAAAGCACGGGTTTAGTTTCACAGTGTGGATGTGAAACCAGTGTGCCAACCTTCACAGTAAGAGTTTCCTGAGGAGAGTCACATTTTGGACTGCTCTGGGTTTGTTTTTTGTTTTTTTTTCTCTTCACCAGGGCAGATTTCTCCTTTTTGGTCCTAAGAGGTTAGCTAGCACTTGAGCAACAGATAGAAAGAAAAACAGAAAAAGGGCAGTTGAGAAAAAACGTACAGGGACAAAAGCAGGACACAAGTTATCACAGATAGCAGGTTTAGAACCCAACCACATTTCCTGAAAATTTAGAAAGTCTATGGACCTCTGGACTGATTCTGGCATGAGTCTCTGACCATGACACACGAGAATTTGTGGATCTCTCCACTAAACCATCCCCTGTGGATGATCCCCTTCACACAAAGAGTTGATTTCCACTGTGGAAGAGAATAGACAGGACAGGGTTAACCTCACACAGTTTTCCTTCAGGCCCCCAGAGGGGCTGGGGTTTTGTTTTCCTGGCTGAGGGAGGGGAGCTGGGGCATGTATTGTAACTGGAACTGGAGCCCTTTCTGGTGTTACTAGCCTGTTTTGGGGTTGAGGGAAAGCCTGGGGAACAAGGAAGAGGAGGGAGAATGCAGATCTTGAAAGAATCAAGTGTCTGGTAATTGCACAAGTGTCCCCCGTTTCCCCAAGGCCCTTGAAAGCTTAGGGGGGCCTTGAGGGGTCCCCAGCCTCCTGCGCCCTCCCTGCAGCGTGGCCACATCTCACAGCCCCGCTGTCCCACGCACTGCCTTGACGCCAAGTGTCTGTCCCGTCCACAGTGCGAATCGGGGACAGGAAGAGGAGCAGGGGTGTCCTGGCTTTCAGGGTACCCGGTCCTGGTCCCCAGAGCCTGCGGGGGCTCGGACGATCCCCTGCCCTTCCCCTCCCCCTGCGCCGCAGAGCCTCTGGATGCTGCCGTACTCCTGCCATGTGCTGCCGCCGCCTCTACTGCTGCTCATAGCTCGGTCGAGCGTGTCACCGGCTGCAAACTCCGCCAAACAAGCCCGCATCCCCCTCTCGGGAAGGAGAGCTCGTGAGTACCAGCCGGAGCCTGCCCCCTCCCCGGGCACCCCGCCGCTGCCTCTTACAAAGGGACTGGCGGGCTCTCCCCACCCCCTTTATGTGCCTGTGCGGAGAGGGGCTCCGTGAATTCCCTCCAAAGCTATAGGGTGGCTCCCTCCTCCTCCTTTTCTTCCCGCTCCGTGTCTCCTGGGCGAGCCCGGCTGCTGCTGCATTGAGCCGGGGTGGTCCCCGGCCTCGCCCCTGCCTCGCCCCGGCCACGCTGCTGCGGCTCCCGCCCCATGGCTGACTTTTGCTCCCCCTCTAGTGCCCGGGGCTGAAGCGAGGTGCGCTCATTTTTGGGGGACGGCTGAGGCTAGGGAGCTCGTGCACGAGTGGGAGGTGTCTCCGGGGGCGTGGGGGGCTGGACGGCTCCCCGATCCGTGCGAGCCTGCGTTCTCTGCAGCCCGGGTTCCCCTCGGGTGGGCGCAGCAGAGGGGCCGCGCTGCAGCGGGGACCCCGCCACCCTGACATCTGCAGGTGGACGGGGCGAAACAGCTGCGGGAGCCTCCCCGGGAGCCAACAGCGCCCTGGACCCGCTGCCTACCTCAGTCTGCTCCGTTCCTGCTCCTCCAGATTCCCTCTGCTCCTCAGTCCCTCCCTTATACCCCTCTCTGTGCTGGGGTGCCTGCAAACCCCTCCACTCCACTCCCCTGCCCGCCTCTCCCCACCTTCTTCGATTTATTTGTGTATTTCTTTCCTTGGCAACCACCAGTTTCCCTCTGTCAAACAGCGCAGGCTCCCTATAATTTGAAATTAATTTGTTTGACTGCAGCATTGAGACAGGAAGGTTGGGAATTTATTTAATTCTTTTTACTCCCTTTGCAAAAAGGAAGCGATGAAATTTCCAATTGAGACTCCAAGAAAACAGGTGAACTGGGATCCTCAAGGTTGGTGATTCTCTATTACTATCATTACTACCGTAATAAGAATTATTATTATTCCTTGTGTCTGTTGACTCGTAGGACTCGTATGTGACTCCAAATGGGAGGAGGCTTTGGATGTTTGTCTGCTTCCCATGAGCACTGCTCAGTCTTTCCTGCTCAATCCTATAGCAGTGCATTAGAAAATGCTACTTAGATACGGGGTTGGGTGGCTGCATGGCTAAAACCTCTTCTAGAACTGTAAGTTTTACAGTTCTATATCTGATGTCTCTCTTGCCTCCCCATCTCCCTTTTTCTTGAGTATTTCCAAGGCAAACTTGCCTGGCATGGCAGTGATCTCTGGCTCACAGCGTTGTTTGTTTTTTTCAGTGGCTCCTTTGTTGTTTGTATTGATCATTGTCTCTGCTAAATGGGTGGTGCAGGAGTGGACACAGATGTGAGGGCTTGTTCAGGGCTCCTCGATGACACGTGTTTGTTGGCAGGAGCTGAATGCCGCAGCAATATAACCTTTGGTGTGGACAGACCTTTAGTCTGGATGGTGTAAACAGCACATGCAATAAGGGAGCCCAAAGGGACCTTTACACTCTTTACGGTGTCCTATTAACAGCTGAGCAGCCCAAGTGGATAGTTTGATTAACTACATAGATACATTTGGACCCAATCTTAGGGAATGTGCTCATGTGATGGTGGAATGAGATTTACGCCAGTGCGGTGGTTTTCAATAAGATGATCCAAGTAGTATTTAAAAATAAACCATAGTCAAATACTCTCCTTGCCTGACATGGGGAGGAGGTTCCTCTGCATCCTACAGAAGTGACTGAAAAAACTCTATTGGTAGTCTGTACACTGGTGTGTCATATTTCCGTGCATTGGTACAGGAGCAGAACAACTTGAAGCCATTGCTCAGGTTTGCAGCAGAACTGCTGGCAGCCAGTTGCTGTACAGCAGTGCTTGCAGGAATTATGAAGTGATAACTCGGGCTTTGATTATTCCTCTTTATTCCACAGGTTTGGTTTTAGTGGTCAATTTGCCTGTCATCCTCCATGCCCTCACATTAACAAAATGAAACACTGGGAACAGCTTCTCTTTTTATAGAAGGAATACAGCAGAACAATCTGCTGTACATACAATTCAGGTTTAGTTTAAGCCTTAGTACATCTCTAATTAGGGGAAGGCTGAAATCGACACATCAGCCTCCTCTGCCCTCCTCTTCCTAATGAACACATGGATAGCAGTGTTGACAGAGATTTGATTATTTAAATAACAGTATATTCCACATCCTAGGGTCTAAATTATTTGTGGTGAAAACTTGCTCTACCCAGGTGCTTTCCTAAATGTGTGTTTGCTGCAGCTTAATTTAAATCCAGTTTATGAATTGAAAAATGTCCTTTAATGCAAAAATCTCTTTCCTTCTTTTCTCTGGCAAGGCACAGAGGAGGATGTATGGGTGACATTCTGTGTGCAGCTCCTTTGCTTGGCAATCAGCTTTAAAGCATATGGATCCAACAGGTGGTTGGCCACAATTTACTGATGTGACAAAACCACAGAGCACTGTAGCAGTTAAAAGACCCCAAACCCAGCAGGTTTCCTCTCCCCCAAGGTGAATGCCTGCTAAAAACTTCAGAATCCTATCAGTTATTTCCCCTCAGTGTATTGACTTTGTTAGGCAGACAGAAAGGATGCTGGTGTATTGCCAAGGAGAAAGCAAAAAAAAAGTTATTTTCTAATTCTCCAAGAGACTCAGAAAATGGACAAGATTTGGTGGAATGGAAAAAAGGCAATTTGGCAAGGAAAAGCTGTTCAAATCCCAATCCTTTAACCAACAGAGGAACAGTGCAGTGACGTTGTACTCACATAGTCCCACTGAAGAATTATGTGTGTAGAAGACAAGGTAGATCAGAGTTCTGTTATTTTTGAAACAAAAATATATTTATATAGATATAAATATTAGCAATGATCTATGCGAAATAACTAAAAGCAGCTTTAAAATAAATTTGATTTACAATCACATATGTAGTCTGTTCTCTGCACACACAAGAATGATGTTCTGTTTTGCATCCTGTGTGGTATCTCTGAGTTAAGATCTGAAGTAGCTTTTGTCAGATACAAAGATCAATGTAGAAAGCTGGTGGTGAAGGGATACAAGGAGTTGTAGGTATCAGAGCACAGCTCATGTCCAGTCAGTATTCACACTCTGATACCTGGCACATTTCGGAGTGTGTTTTATGATTGTGCACTGCTCTGGTTGCCAGCCAGAGAACATGCAGTTTCCATAGTTTTGTCTAGTAGGAATTGTGATAACTTGTGCTAGCAGTACTTGGAATAGATCAACTGATGCTCCTGGCAAGCAAGCTGGCACCCAAGGACATAAGGAAGAGCTATGGCATCTCAAAGACTGCTTAGACCTGGTTATTCCAGGCAATATTTTCTAGAAACACTACACATTTCTAAGGACTGGGACCCTTTTTGTGGAGATATGGCTGGCTTCGAATTGATGATATTGCTGGTTTGAACCCAGGTCAGAATGATAGTCATTGAAATGAATTAATGCTCAACTCCATAACGCTGACTAAATGATAAATATTTACATAGATCAATAGATTAGGGGCTGCTGGTAACTTTCATCTAGCATAGAACTGGTATTCTCGGTTTGCATCAGCAAAGATCAATATACCAAAGAAAGACTTTGTGGAGAGAAAATGTTTAAAATAATAGAATTAACATGAAGAATGGTCTGACAGACAGGTAATGGGAGACTGATTTCTTACCCATTAAACTGGTACAAGCAAGGCTTGGAGACGAAACTGATTTTATCATGTTGCGTATTATCTTCATGTGTCTTGGACATAAAGTATATCTCTGTGTTACATGTAAATGCTGAGTTTGTTTTCCAGATAAACCAAATATTTCATAAATCTAGAAGGGTCCAGATTCCTACAGTGAAGTCCCCATACTACATCAGGCAATCAAACTATATGAACCCCTCAACAAACAGGTCAAACTCAATCACAAAAATCATTGGGACTTGGCCTCAACATTCCAATGTGAAATATGCCCTAGAATTTTATATATATTGATTAAAACCCATGCATTTTATATTCAGTGAATGAATAGGGCAATAAATGACTAAAAAACCCCAAGGGGTACTTCAATAATGTTTTAGGGAGCGCTGGACATGTTGAGTAGCAGTAAAGGATATCACAGTACCTGGCCTTTCATTGTAAAAAAGCCAAGCTTGCTATTTTGTGTTACTGGTGGAATCGGTATGTGTGTACTCAATCAGAAACCATTTGATCAGCCAATCTCCTGGTGTCACTTCTGACATTTGGTGCAATCCAAGTAAAGCAGTAATAGCTGAAATTAATAAAAGACCAGATTTTCATTTTCGTACTTTGTACAACCTGTCATCTGCGTCTTCCAGAATATAAGATTGGATTTTTAGCATCATATGAAAACTTTAATTCTCATAATTGTTGTTCATGTATCTCCCTTCTTGCAGTCCTCCTGCTGTTTGTTACACCCACCTGTTTTTTGTGGTTGAATTAGCTCGTAATATCTTTGCACACATATTTTTATATAGTACCTAAACCAGAGTGTGTCCTTCATCCTGTTTGAGACATCTGGATGTTACAGCAATATAAACCTTTTTTTCCTAAAAATTATCTGCTTAAAACTGATGTTTCTTTGTAGAAAAAAAAAAAAGATAGTGAGACAGTTTCAGATATGCTTAGAAATTATCCCCAAGTGTGAATGTCTTTTAGGGTGAGGGTGAGACGTCTTTTTCAAGGGAAGGATGTCTTGTGATGCTCTTAGCAGGGAGCAAATGGAATTCAGTCTTGTTTGTTCTTTTGTGCCTGCAGTTCTGCTGTCATTGGAGTGATATGGATTGTCAGAGCCTTTTGGATTTTCAGCTCAATGTTTATTTCAACACTAAAGTTTTGGAACTCTGAAGTTTTCCTTCAAGTTCCTGCATCCTTTCACAAGTGCACTGTTTGCATTTTGAAACTCTAAAGTCACGTATTTAGTACCATCCTTACATTTAGCTGGGAGTTAATGGTCTGTGGGAAATTCAAACTGTGGTTGAGAGTCTGGAGTTCCTCTTCAAATTTTGCTACTGACTTACTGTTTAACCTTCAGGAAGCCACTTACCCTTTCTTGTCTTCCCTTTTTCCTAGACTGGAAAACAGGAATATTAATGCACCCTAATGCACAAGGGTGTTGTGAAATATAATTAACTTGTTTAGAGCAATCTAAAATCTGCTGTTGAAAGAAGAGCTTATGCATTGCAATTAAATGCTAAAACAATTAGGAGGGAGCAAAACAGCCTGTCATCATACACAGATCACATCAATTAAGAAATAAGGTTGTCTCTGCACTTTACAACTCAAAGAAAGTAGTACCACTTATGCTTCTTTACAGACACTGAACAGCCAATTGAGTTTCCTCTTAGAAGTATCTAAACACCTTTGATATTCCCCCGATGCTGCTTCAGAAAGGCTCAAATCTTCCATAGGTTCGTTGTCACCAGCCTTGGGATTTCTCAGTTCACCTGAGACACCTCAAGCAGCACTGAACACCTCTGTGTGGGACAATGAGCTGAGTCTCTAATGCCTTCATGCAGGTATCAGGATTGGACCGTCCCCTGATGACTGAAAAATCTTCAACACCAGTACTCAGTACAAATTAAATTGATGCTGCTGGTGAAGTGTTACAAATTGCTGCAGTACCTGCTGTTTCTGTTCTTCTGCTTGGAGATAGCAATGCAGAAGGTAAACTTGATTAGAAAGTCCTGGATGAATAGAATGACGGTGTTTGTTTCTGTCATCTGTTTTCAAGAAGATATGTAAAAAGGAGTAGAATACAACTGTGAGTTAGACAATATCTTTCTGCAATAGCAAGTTGGTTGTTAATGGCTCAGTAGATGAAGACTGTTCTGGGAAGCTGAAGGTCTGGTCCATGCCAGTGATCCACGGTCAGAGGCTACTGACCCTGTGCTAATTGTGTCACAAAGTCATATTGGCAAAGTCATATTGGCTACCTACCTGTGGGAATCCAGGACACAGGAATATCTCCTGGGCCTGTCCTCAGGGGTTTTGTTCCTCACGAGAGCACAGCTTTTAGTCTTTGGCCATGGAAAAAGCTTCCAGGACTTTGTGAGAAGTTGAGTTTTTGTGAATGTGTGTAGTAGATGATATTGTAGTTTATCACAGGGTGAAAAAGTAGGTTTTGGGCTTTAGTATGGAAGGTAGATGAAAGACAAGATGGAAGAGTTTTGGGTGCTGACTCAGTTTCTTCCTTCTTCTTCATCTGCTCCATTTTCTGCAGTGTTGGTGGCACAGTGATTGGTCAGACAAAGTC
>VXBU01008278.1:127541-172235 GCA_013400315.1 Bombycilla garrulus
AAGCCAGCGAGTCCCTCTTGTCTCATTCCCAATTCCTGACCCTGGCATGGACTTTTCCCAGGGGATTCCTGGGAAAGGGAGCCCCTGATGTGGGGGGTAAATCCCACACTTATCCCCCCATCTGATAGACTAGGAATCTGCTGTGCCTAGTAAATATGGGTTGTAGAACACAGCAGGGAGTTTACTGGAATGAGATATCTGAAGGAGGAGATAAATTGGTTAAACAGGAGGACACTCCTGGAAGTGCGTGGTGTAGGCACAATAGTGCCAAATACAGTAAGGGGGAAAATTCGAAGAGTTTGGAAAACAAATAGAAGAGAATAAAAAAAGAGAAAAAATATACAATTGAATTAGGAAGAGAGAAAGAAAGACAGCAGACAGCTATTAGCTTTGTTGTTGTTGTCATTAGCATCCTAAAGCCTGGTAATGGTAAAACGAAGGATTCAGAAAAGTGAAATTAGTAGTAAGAAAATGGCAGAGCAAAAGACTTGGCAGCAGCTTTCTTAGAGTAGTGAAGGATATCTGAACTTACTCAAGGTAAGAAAGATGGACAGCAGGGTATCATTAAGATATCATCTGTAGTGTGAGGAAAAGGGAATGAAAAAATCCAAGGCAATAGGAAGCTGTAAACCTGAGACAGGAAGAGCAATTGAATTGTCATCCCTGGGAGAGGTTAGGACAGGATTATGATTTCTGTGAAGAATACCAATGCTCTTTTTTGCCATGTATGTACAAGAATAATCCGTTAATGGCTTTTGGACAGAAAAGTCCCTTGGGCAACTCTTGAAAAAACGGGTGCTACCTGAAGTGATGGTGTTTGCTCTTGGGATGAAGATTTGTGATACCAGTTGTGATTGGGATGGTTCTGGTTCAGTTTTTGGCATTTCTGTGGATTTTTGTAGCTAGCGTGTGGACTATATCAGCTTCAGACAGAGGAGTGCATGTAGGTGGCGGTACAGTTTAATTCTTACCCTCTTTGGTTAATCCAGAGCTAGGACTTCTACCTTTCACTTCAGCCT
This sequence comes from Bombycilla garrulus, assembly GCA_013400315.1. Classification (NCBI taxonomy): domain Eukaryota; kingdom Metazoa; phylum Chordata; class Aves; order Passeriformes; family Bombycillidae; genus Bombycilla; species Bombycilla garrulus. The sequence continues at coordinate 128,561 of VXBU01008278.1, forward strand.
GAGCAAAATGCAATTCTTCATTTTAAATGAACCGTGTTGTTGCCACAGGCTCTACTGAGCTAAGAGCAAGGAAGTGCCTGGAATTACTGGGAAAGCAGAGGCCCTAGATTTTGTGCTCTAAATAGGGTAAGCACCTGGAGTGAAATGGGAAGGGAAAAATGAGGAGGTCAATGTAAGAAAGGGATAAGCAACACACGAGTATTCAAGGTAGAGTATTAAAGAGCTCCGTGTGATGCAAGGGCCTAACCTTTATTTTATAATAATCTCAGTGAAATAGCAAAGGCTGAAGCAGAGAATATGAATGCTGAACAGTTGTCTGTTTTTTATATAGAAGTTTTATGTAAAAGAAGTGACATTCAGCAAAAAGCTAAATAATACCTTTTAAAATACCTTTTTCATAGAAATATCTCTGGTCTTTGTTTTCTGTAGGAGTTAAAAACATCCTGGAACCTGGCCTTTTGTCAAACAGAGGCTGTTTATATCCCAGTTCCTGAGACATTGGTTATACTTGTGTTGTTTGTCTGTAATGTAATGGGAAACGTGCTTGAAGATGAACCTGCTGGCTTTCATAAACTGAAACTCGCTGGTTACCCCAGTCAGATAAAACAACATGTGAGACAGCATGTATCCTACACCCTTGTACTTCCAATCCTTTTTAGTCCTCAGACCACTGTTATTCACCAAAAACACTTTCTGGGCTGCTTTTCTCACAATCACATGACTCAGAGTACTTAAAAAATCTAATTCAAAATTGAGCTATGAATCTCTTACCATGTTGATGAGTCATAGAATTTAGGGACTGTTTCCCTGGTTCAGGAATGCTAAAACCAAGAATTCAGATATCTTTTTCTTTAATTGCTAATGCAATTCTTACTATTGCTATTACAAATCTTTCTGTTGGCAAAGCGTCTCAAGTACATGTGTTACGATGTGTTATCCAGTTGTCCTAAAGTATGAGCATGGGAGAACATTGGTGCAATTTTCTTTTCTTAGAGCAAAACTAAATCACGATATAAATAATCTCATGGACGTATTACAAAATATTTTTATCTCATGAATTAAGTATCTGTCATAGATAATGATCTGTTTATTTTACTAGTCTTTCATTGGAGAGACACGCCTAATGCTTCTTCCATTTGTTCCTCTATTTTGTCCCCAAATGGATGCATTTAATAGATCTGAATTGCTTCAGTTCTTTTTCTGGTGATCTGTGTATTATGCATGACTGTGTGATACTTTTTTGCTGAAGACAATAGACTGTTTTGCTAACAGGGGACGACAAAAGACAACACCCTAAAAAATATCTTAGAAAGCAGTACAAATTATTATAGTATCACTGTCCTAAGGATCATCACAGTGCTTTAAGCACCAGCGAGTACCTAGGTTTGTTAGAGCCGTATGTTCATGTCTCAGCAGGACTGACTCATCTTTTCTTCCCTGGGAAGAAAAAACAACATGCCACTGACTTTACTGGATGAGGATTTTGCATTTTGGCACCTTAAATTTGTGCCACTGAAGTTTTGAAGATTCGGTGATTTGTTGTTGAAGGGTGTTTGGATTATTTCTTACTTGATACTGTGATATAATAATATTAGCATGATTTGAAAGCAGACTATACTTACTGACAGCTTGTCCAGGGCTTTTAACCTCAAATTTCAGCTTTTTATCTTAAAGGAACAAAAGACAGTCTACTGTCTTTTGTGTGAAAGACCTCATAAAGGAAAGCATTATGAAAGGAATGTACTGCAGAAGCTCCCAGCTGAAATGCAGGAAGCAGCAGGAACATCTCAAAGGTGTTCTAGATTAACCCAGATCTATCACAGATTACTTAAATGTTAACATTGCTAAGTTTGGATTGCACAAGAAAGCACTGGGCAGAGAGGCCTTGAGTAGCAGCACTCCTGACGACTGCAGGAACAACCCCAGAGTCACCTCTTCACCATCCTGCAGCCTAATTTGTCTTCACAGGAAATTGAGCCTGTTTATTGGGTTACAATGATACACTGACATGCAACTTCGTGATGTGAATTTCTCATTGCTACCAGACATTTTTTGTTGATTCAATTTTCTTAAAATAGGCATCTGCTAACGTTTAAGGGGCTTTAAGGTAGCTGAGATATTTGTATAAGCCCGCTATATGTGATATATGTGCTATGTGACCTAAGGGAGACTTCTGTCCTTGTGGAGCATAGCTTAAGGCCAGTCGGGTTATCTCATAACCTCTCACTTAGCAGTGGGATGGGCAACTGAATGACACCAATTGGGTGTGTGTGACTTTGTTGGAGAATAGAACAGCTAAACATAAGTAGGTATCTGAAATTCTAGGTATTCTAAGTTTCTAAGGACCTGCTACGGTTAGGGGAGCTATAGTGAAGTACAGTTTTTGGAGCCAGGAGAATTTTCAGTAAATGTCTGGTTTAGGGTCAGCAGAATCTCTCTAGGCTGCACTGATCAATTTGATCACATCTGTTATGACAGATTAATGGGATGTATTCTAAGTTACAGCCAAGCAAAGGAATGAGACAAGGGGTGTTTCTGCTGACTTACACACTGAAAGTATAAAAGAAAAATGTGTATATTATAAAGAATTTAGAATACAAGAATATAAAAATGCCTATGCTGATTAAATGCAATTCAAACAGCAACTTTCTGTTCCTTGTGAAAAATCTTTTTTTGCACAGATTAATTTTGCCCTACCTATCTTATATCTACTCTTCATCCTGTTCCAGAATATGTTTTTTAAGTATTAGGAAGCTTTCACTCAATTTAACTAAGAGTACTAATGTGTGTAAGAACTTCAGACAATGAAATAGATTGGATCCTCAGGTTGTGCAAATAGTATCGCTTCAGTGAATTAAAAGCAGCCCAAGAAACGTGCTTTTTACAAGATTTCTGACCATTGCCATATGGAAAGATCCACTTTTATTCCTGTTGCAGGAAAATTTGAGAAATTATCACTTAATTGAAAAGGTAAATCACTAATGACATTTGCTTGAATTCAAAGTATTTTTCTATAGATCTTAACCAGCAGTCAGAAGGGGAGACACCACTAGCCTGATGTCCCATCAGTGATGCTGCTAAAGTCCCCTCCTCATGACAGAGATGGTCAGGAAATTCCTTCATTCCACCGTAAGGCTGTACCTCTGGCAGACAGCCAGCATCAATCATATTTCAAGTGTAGATTAGATAGCTCCATTCTAGGAAGGCCAGCACAAATATTTGTTGTCTCTTCCATGTGATTGCTTTACCAATAGGTTTCTTTCAATAAGAATGTCCTTCCCTTTGTACACAGGCCTCTTTATGCTAAATTCCAAGACTTAGGTTTCCTTGATTATTTGGTCTGGTCGTGAGACCATTGGCTGAATTTCTTTCCTGAATCTGTAAGATGGGTTATTTGTAAGATCTCAGCAAAACCCCTGACCCTACAGCATCCTGTGAGTACTTTGAAGGGGAACACACTGAAAACCTGTGGTGGGAGATTCAGACTCTTCCTAAATGTTGCTGGGACACTTCCCATTGAGGAAAACTAAACAGCTTTTTTCATACAAAGCACGTAATGATGTAATGAAAAATTTTGGTTTAGTCTGTAAAAAGAAGATTATGGATAAATAGCAGCATCCCTGTTCAACCTGTCTGTTATTCATTGAAGGGTGAAATCTGCGGAGAACCAGAGAGCAGCTGTTGATTCCTTCATGCTTGTACCATCCTGACAAAAGATCAGTTTTTCTCTATGTTACCTAATGAGGAAAAACAATGGTATGTTCATTTCTTCTGACAGGAACTCTTTTTCATAAAGTCATCTCTACAACTCAAGATCTTGAGCCAAAAGGACTGGCTTCCTATTTGGCAGAGCAGAGACCTGCATGACCTGGAACTCTCAATTTTAGCAGGAGTAAGAATTACCAATCTATTGGTAGGGAAACAGGTTTTAGCATGATCTATTGGTTTTAGCCTTATTTCAGGAAGAGAAAGGTGAGAATTTTTCATGGGTTTCTCTGTATTCAGTTTCTCTATAAATAGCCTCATAAAGCTGATGATAGCTCTGCTGCCAATGAGTGTGTTGGAACAAACACAGTCACCAATCTTGATGCCGGAGGGTTCCATATCTGGGATTTGCCCCTGTCAATCACTTCTAATCTCCGCTCAGTACTTCCTGCTCCTCACTGTAACGCTCTTCTGCTCAATTTTTCATTCTCCTGAAGTTCATTGATGAGCCCTGTCACACATGAACGTGGGCTCAGGCACCGGGGAAGCGCAGTGTCGAGAAGAGGAGCCGAACAGGGAGTTAGGGGTGTGCTGTCTCCCACGCTGCCAGCGCGGTTGGAGAGAAGTGAGGGACAAGAGCAGATGGATGGATTTGGAGGAGGGCAGGGTGGAAGAGAGGTCAGGAGAGTGAGAAGGCAAAGCAAGGGAAACAAAATCCAAACTGCCCTCCAGCAGTGAGTGTACAATCTCACTCCAGCACAAGACAAACCTCTATCAAGTATTCGTCTGGACTTGGCAGCTCTGTAAGTAGTGCTACAAATGGTGCCAGCAGCAGTGCATCTTCCTAGTGGTAGCTAGGAACTCCCCTGAGGACTGCTGAACTGAGGCCAAACTAGAAAAAAGCCCTGATGCTCTCAGCTGTTCCTGGAGTTCATGTCCTGCCTTAGCACATCCATTCTTTTGCCCAGTGAGCTGTCACGTATGCATTAGAACAGCGCAGTGCCTGGGCGAGGGAGGAGGGAGGGAAAGTGTCCCAGCATCCCACGACCGTGGCTTTTGCAGAGATTTTATTTTAATGTCAGTGGATAAGTCCTGGCAGATACCTGCTCAAGCCAGCCTTGCTGTTGTTTCCCTGACATTTGCACAGTCTCAGTAGCAGGAGGTCTAGGGCTGTGTTTGCGGGAGAGTAACTCATGGCAGCACATTTTGAGTTCACGAGCATGCCCAGACTGCAGTTCTGACAGAGGAGAAGCTGGAAGAGAATCTGGAAGTTCTTGTAAATAATCATCTAGAGCAGCTGACGCGTGGTTATAATATTTTTCCTTTATAACCAGCTGAAGAAAGGAATCTGATTTGAGGCTGTCTATTAATTTTTTTAACAGATAAACAGTGTTCTGCAATGTATAGGGAAAAAGAGCGTGTCCCCTAAAAGAACTTGAAAATTTGCTAATATGTTGGTGAAAAATCATTGTACATTCTTGATGCACATATGAAAAAGAGCTTGTTTAATCAAATTTTGAAATGACTCTTGAATTTAATTAATTTGCTAAGTTCTCTGTGACAGTGTTTCATGAGGCAAACTGTGAACATGTACGGTGTTGTTTCTTCTCAGTATAACAGGGGTTTATCTATTATTTGTGAAATGCTGTGAGATTGGGCACAAATGATTCCAAAAGGAATGTTGAGGTGTGATTGACTATCTAACATTGAAGAGGAGGAAAATGATTACAAGGGCATTTTCCTGCCAGGAGTTGAGACTAGATTGTCAAGGTAAATGATTTAATTTTTTTTTTAATATACCTTTAACATTTCATTAGTTTATTTTTTTTTTTTTTATGGATTCTGGATGTTGAATACAGCAACATTAGGCTGTTTTTCTCTGTTACCCTTCACTGGTAGCTTTTCTTCTTGGATTCACAGGGATATGCAGGACGTGAATAATGCTGACAATTTCTGGCAGGTGATTTTATGCCCTGTTCTTAGCTACATCCAGTAAAGGAAATTTCAGTATATTGATGGCTGTTCCCATGCTTAGCTGTCCTGGTAGCTAGACTTTTTCCTACTATATATTCCCCTACTTCCTTGGTACAGATTAATCTGTTATTTCCTGCACTGTTTTTAAGAGATCTAGGAAGGAATTCATCACTCTCTTTAGTTACTCAGTGTCTTATTTTCATTTGTGAGATTACACTTCAACTTTTTACATATAATCTAAACAGCATTTTCATTTATATTAAGCAAATACTTTGGAAGCTGCAATGGGAATTGATGTGGGACGTTGAAAAGATGACTGTGTTGACTATTAATAAGGACATATATAGAAACTAATTTAGGAACAAACTTATTGGCATAGTGGGATTTTCTGGGCTTTATATGGTTAAGGGCATTTAGATTTTAGTCTTTCAGACTTCTTATTTTCTTAGGCCACATTGTGAGTTTTCCCTCTCCCTGCTTTGATAGCTCCTGTGAGATGCCTGAAGTGCCATTCTTCTGTGCTTTAAAACATTCACAATTAGAAATGGCACTGTCAGAAATAGAATCAGTATGAAAATGGTATTCAGACCCTCTTCTCTCAGTACACTTTCTTGACTAAAATTAAATTTGCTGACACATACGTTTTTCTATCTCTTTAGGGACAGTAGGTTCAGAATTGCTAAATTATAGAGTAGCAGAGAGTTTAACAAGAGCCTCACAAAGCAGAGGGACATGGCATAGCTCAGGGGAATGATAATTGCATAGACTTTTTAATATTTTGCATACTTGTTAAACTGATTACAACTAGATTAATAAGTAATCCAACCTGTCAGGTTTACCCCAATTTCAACCCATTTAGCTTCTACAAGAAGACTGAGGTTTTCTTACACTTTTTTGAATTGTCAGAGATATCACCATCACTTCCTTGGTTACGTGTGCATGCACTTCCTGCCAGCATGAAATATTTAATGAGTTTGACATTTAGCTTTATGTGAAAATGTGTGCTGCTGGCATCCATTTTTTAAAATGTGTGTAGAAAATGACTGAAATAAAATGCTTATGTTTGAGAAAATTAGAATGATAAGTGATAAATAGTGAAAAAAATCAAATCCACTCAACAAGACAAATGGATATTCTTGTTCCAAATTGACCCAGCTTCAGTAGAGAGTGAGAAAAAATGCATTATTGTTGGAAGGATGTTTGCTGCCTCTGTAGCTAGCCCCTGTTCATGATTGTAATTTAAATCCTGATCTATAAATTGATATTCTTAGTGCTTGGACTGAAGACTTTTTCACCAAATCCATATGCAAGTAACTGGTGAGACTCAGAGGAAAAGTGTTGCTGAACAATACAGTCTGAGTTGTGTCCTCGTCTTTATTGCACCTGTGCAAACTCTCTGTGATGGGTTGACCTTGGCTGGCTACCAGATGCCCACCCAGCCACTCTCACTCCTCCTCCTCAACAGGAGAAGGGGAGAAAATCAGACTGGAAAAGTCTGTGGGTTGAGATAAACCCAGGGAGACCAGTTAGAGACTGCCATCACAGGCAAATGAGGCTTGACTTGGGGAAAAAGTATTTGATTTTTATCTAATTAAAATAGATTTGGGTGGTAAGAAATAAAGACGAAGGTTGAAATACCTTCCCCTGCTTTACCTCTTCTAGCAACTTTATTGCTTCATTCCTGACTCTTCTTCCTCATCACCTCACATGGTGCAGGGGGATAGGAAGGGGGGATTTTTGGTGGGTCTAGCTCCTCTAGACTGCACCTTTCTCCTTGTACTTTTTCCTTTCTCCTGCATGAATCCATACCATGGGCTGTTGTCCTTTAGGATAAACCTCCTCCAGTATGGTCCTTCCACAGGTAGCAGCATTTCAGGAAATCTCAACCTGCCCTGGACTGGGATCCTCCACATGCTGCAGTGTGAATATCTGCTCTGCTGTGATCCTCCTCATGAGCTCCAGGGAAATACCAAATCCATCATGATCTCTTCCAAAACTCACAGGCTGCAGGAGAACATCTCCTACAGCTCCTGGAGTGCCTCTTTCTCCTTCACTGACCTTGGTGTTTTAAGCATTCTTTCTCACACTTTTTTCCTCATTCTTCAAAGTTTGCACAATATTTTCGTTATCTGAAGTGTGCTTTCACAGGAGTGCTACCAGCTTCCCTGAAGGGCTCAGCTGTGTCCTGTTGTGGGTCTGCTGGAATCAGCAGGAACTGGCTGTGTCCAGAAAGGGGCAGCTCAGGCCTTCCACAGAGACCCCCAGTGCAGCCCCCCTGCTCCCACCACCTTGCTCCCTGAGTGAAATACACCGTCCTGCAGAGCAGCCAGCCAGGTACTTGCTTCTGTCAGGCACTTCCTGCACAGGTAAATGGGAGCAATATATTCCTGCAGTAAGGACAGCAGAAACTGGAGAGGGTTCCCTCAAGATTTGTTCTTTGGAAAAAAAAATGGTTTCAGATAGCAGTGATGTTGTCCTTCAGTGGAAGGTAAAATTCATTCTGATTACTTACTGCATAACTAAGTTCTTGTCTGACACTAAAGAAGCTCTTTGGGAAGAGACAAGAGGCTTGGATTCTCCTTAGTTCTGATGATTTACAGTGCCACCAGCACCACCACTAGGACTCTTATCACTGGAAAGCTCTTTCTAAAGAGACACCTGAACTCAGACCATACTTATTTCTTTATTTCTACCATGTTCCAGTTTAGGCTGCTTAAGATTTTTTTATTTTTGCCTAAACTATAGTTTTCTAATGAAAAAGAATGAAAAACATTCTAAAACAGTGCCATTTTGTTTTCTCATAACAACTGTGCTCCAGATTAATTAAGTAGCTGGGGTATTCCAAGAGCTATTAATTAGTATGTTTCAATTATAACTGATGCAGCAGAATTATGTAGAATTTTTTTTGGAAGTTTACTGAGAATCATTATTTTGAGCACTAGATGGGAATATATGACAAATGGTACAGAAATTGCAGAACCCTTTTGGTATGACATACTTCCCAAAGCTGCTGCCAGGGTTGGCAAAGCAACGGTCAGATATAATTCCCTCTGATACCTATTGCTGACATTTCTCTCTCCACCAACAGAGACAACTCAGTATTGTGAACTTTTACTCTATTTCACTAACATTACCCTATAATGCAAACAGTGCCTTTGGTCCTTATGCAGATTTGTAACCTGAGGTGCTCTTCCCTTCTCACCACCCCACTCAGGTAAAGGGGAAATTGGGAGGAATCAACGCTACTTTTCTTTTAACAGCACATCCAATCGATTTTGTTTCATGTGTGCTGCCCTTTCTGCATTCACCTGTCTCTCATACTCCATGGAATGCCTTGCTGCTGGGGACTGCACTTGCAGCAGACGGCTGAGATGTTGCTGAAGTCAGCAGCACTAATGCTGCATTAGAGAATCCTCCTCAGGGAAAACAGCATTAGCTTTAACCCATGGGCTGCTGCTGCAGTCAGAAGCTCTGTGCTCAGAGGCACTCTGTGTTTTCCTAACAAACAATATGCCAAGCTTTGCTTTCATGAGCAGTTAATGCTATAGTGATGCTTCTCACTTTGGTGGAAGTTCTCAGCCGTAGAAGCAGCAGGGTGAAATTCCCCTTGTGTGGCAAGCTTGCGATGACTTTCACTGCTCAGTTTGTGTGCCTTGGGGATAGGCAGAAGGACCAGGGCCAAACTGGAGTAAAGCATGTCAGCACTGATAGCAGTTTTCTTGATCCATGACTGTATGAATCTCATGGTCCCCAGACAGCAATTCTTCTTATTCTTCTTCCTTCTTAATCCAGAGCAACTGCCACAGGGATACTAGTGTTCTGCCCCATATGTAATTGTAGCCTGCAGGCAGGATTTTTCTCCCATTTCTTGATCACAGCTGTAGTGTCACCTGTTAATTAGCCCACATCATGCAAAGATGCTGCACAAACACAAAGGCAAACATGACCGTTGTCTACTGGGATTTTTGTTCTAAAAGCCAGACTTTCCAAACCAGCATCAGGTTTTTTGAATGCGCAGTTATAAAAATTCAACATTCATTGTGGTTAAAAGGATGTTCTCTACAAAACCTATCAGAAACCACAACAGAAAGAGATGAATGGGGGTTGAGGGGGTGTAGAATAACAAGCAAATCAGGTGGTGGAAATGATTTTCCCTGTCCTCAAAACACAACATTTTGATGGTTTAGTGATTTTTTTGGTAACATATGGACAGAAACGTGTTTCATCACTTTCACCTGCTTCCTGTTAGACCGTCCAAATCCCTGCATTTGTAGATCTGCATGCATTTTCTGTTTGTGACTTCTTCTAGGAGAAGTTCATATAGGCGATAGCTTAGTACACTGGTTGCCTCCACTGTTTCTCTAACATGACTCTTACACTTGCTGTGACTTCCAGGCACAGCCCTGCTATCCTAACTCCAGCAGCCCTTATCTGAAAGAACCTGGGGAGTCTGTGGGAAAGGTTTGACACTGGAAGCAAAGATAGATACCCACATGGAAACTTTTGTTTGGAGATGAGCGAGAGCCTTGCAGTGAAAGATTAGTATGTTATCCACTGGTGGGCTGCTCATTTTCCTGCATTTCTATGTTGCTCAGTCAGGGAGCCTTTTCATGTTAAATTCAGTGTATGGCTATTTTAGAAGAGAGACTGGGGGAGGAAAAATAAACAACCTGTCCAGTTAAATTGAAATAAATGACTTTAAAAGAATTATGGCCAGTGAAGTCTCTTCATCCCCCAGTCATTTATGATCCATTCTAAAGAAGGTGGATCCACCTACTTTTAGTGGTCAGTTCAGGGAATCTGTAGTGGACTTTGTTAACACGTCACAGACATTCCTGAGCTTTGGTGGGTGAGAGCTCTGTCCTGTAACTTCATGCACTTGACAAAAAATTGTATTTCTGTGTCAGTTCAGGAAGGAATGCTGGCTTGTTAAGTAGTGCAAACAGGAAGGATGTAAAAGTGCCGATAACCCAGTATAGGATCTTGTAAAAACTGTGGGGAAGACTGTTTGCTCCTGAATTTTCTCAGTGAAACTGGACTACATGATGAGATTACTTTATAATTCTAACTAGATTTCTAGTTTAATATAAACTAGAAATATAATAAGAAAGCCTTCATGGGAAATTTTGGATGTTTGACTATGAACATGTCTGAAGAATGAATAATTTCCTTTCTTTAAAGAAACCTCCTGTTGTATTATGAGGATTTTGGGAAAAAATACTGGCATTTACATTTAGACATGCATCAAGAAACTTTTTAACTTGAGCTTAAAGTATTTTGTTTCCTTCCTTCGATGGCACCACTAAAATGGGAGATGAAATGTCCAGTTTCATTTTTGACCAACTCATGTTTCAAACTTAAAGCCTGTTGCTGAGTTTATTAATGTCTAAGTGCATATGGCCTCTATGCAATTCTGTGTTGAATCCTGTGAAAGCAAAATTTTTATTATTCTATTTCTATTATTCTCTCATTAAAATTTACATACATTGGTGTGTGCCGGTGTAAAACAGGTATGTAGAAAAAAAATTAAGTACTAAATAAGACACTATTAAACCTGGCTTACATTTTTTCACAGCAGAAATTGTAACAGCAGTAACACAGAGAAGGGCGTGCTTATTTTAAAAAAAAATTATTTGGTTTAAACCATTTAAGAAAATCTCCTCCAAAACCAGGTTTCTTTGTATTTGCTATGTTCTTAGTATATTGAGTAAGATAGTTGCCAGGATACAGGTCACTGTGGCAAAGCCTCATTTTGATGTTTTCATAGTCAAAAGTCAGTTGAACACAGGCTGTCACTGAAGATTGAGGTAAAAAAGTTGGTGAGTACCTCAGCCTTCTCCTCATCTGTTGTTACCAGTTTACCAATATTGTTTATCAGAGGGATGGTTTGACTTTCCTTTTCTGGTTAACATACCAGTAGAAGCCCTTCTTGATATTATTGGTGTCCCTTGTGAGGTTCAGTTTCAGCTTTGCCGTAGCCTTTCTTACCCATCCCTTCATCTCTATACTCTTCCCAGCTTACATGTCCTTGTCGCCACTGTCTGTTCATTTGTCTCTACATCTTCAGTTTGACCAGCAGTTCCCTACTCAGCCTCAGCTATGCCAGCCTCTTGCTTTCCTTGTCCAATTTCTTCCTTGTCCGATCCTGGGGACTGCCAGGCTGCCTTCTTAGAGGAACACCCCATTATTCCTTTCAGATACTTCCCTGGTGTTTCCCTGTGGCTTCTGTCAGGATTCTGTGGCTCACCTCCCTGAGATTGCAGGTGTGGTCCAGGATGGCTAGCATGGTTCAGAGTCACTGCAAAGAACCCTCCCTAGCTCCCTGTCCCTCTGTCTATTTTCATATCTCACATTTGCCAGGGACAAGCCTCATGTTGCCCCTCTACTTGCTCACATTTAGTTCAAAACCATGCCAGTGAACCCCCGCTAGTTCCTGAGCAAAGACTCTCTTCCACCGCTGAGAAAGGTGAATCCCACCTAAAGCCAGCATGCCTGGGGCTGTGTAGAACCACTCCATTGTCAAAACACCCAAAATTTTGGTGGTGACACTGGCTGTGGAGCTGTAGATTTAGTTTGTCCATTTCTTCCCATGTTGCTGCCTTCAACTGTAACTAGAAAGGAGAATATAACCCACACCCCAGATTCCCTTAGCAAACATCTGAAGGCCCTGAAGTAATTTTTGGTTGTGATGCCTTAAGGAGCTGGAAGAGAAGTGAGACAGAGTGAAAAAGAAACAAAGAGAATATTTATTGAGTGCTACAGCCATGGCTCTGCCCAGATGTCTCCAAGATGGAAGCCCAAAAAAGGGGGGCTGGTCACAAGAGCTCACACTTTTACATGCCCAAGTCCGTTTGCATACAAAAGCCCCTCTTCCTTCCACGCTGCCCGCACCCTGGGCCTGAAGTTTGAAGGAATGACTGTCCTTGAGTCCCCAGCTAGAACAGGATTGTTTTGTCTGTACCACCCTGTAAAAAAAAATTCGATAACTCTCAATACAAAACCAAAAGCCACACACCAAAGCTGAACAGAAAAGCCCAGAACTCAAGGCATCAGTTTCCCCCCTTTAGAGGCTTGACAAGCCTTTAATCTTGTGGAGTCTCTATTCCAAATGTTCACTGTCAATACATATCCAATAACAGATAAGTGTTTAACAATAACAGAGGCCCCTTTTGTGGCAGATCAGGGCTGGGCACAGTTTGAGGGCCGTGCCAGGCTGGGAGGTGTCCTGGTGATGTCTGTGCCCAGGCCCCAGAGCCAGCACACCCTGCCATAGGCCCTACAGGCCTGCTCAGCACACTGGGCCCTCTGCGCTCCCTAGGAGAGAATTGCCTACAACTTTAACCTGTTAAATTTTGCCCCATCATCCTGATAGTGAGTGAGAGTTTTGCTTCCGTGATTCTCATTCATATTAGCAGAAATCGGAGGTATTTAAGCTCCTCACACATCAGTGGGAGTCCTGCCAGTGGTAGTCACCAGTAGAAGAGCAGGTAAAGTGGTGATCTCAAATGTGAAAAACTGTACAGAGCCTATTGCAATTTCACTTGTAACATTAATATCTTCAGTTGTTTCATTTTGAAGGTTATCCCAACAATCAGGAATTTACCTTTCTTTGCCCTCTGGCATCTTTTTACTTGGATAAGGCCTGTTTGAAATATTGGATTGTTCCTTTGAGGATTCCTGTACCTGTGAGATTAGGTGTCAGCTAATACAGTTAGTACATGCATGTGAATGGATGTCTATCATTGCCTTCACTGAGGCTGATTAAGTCTTCTGCAATGTGATTTAACAAACATATGGATGAGGCTCTGTTTGGGGAAAAGCCTGTTCTGACAACAGCTTGTTTTGAAAAATCATGAACAAATAAAGTAGGGATTGTTCTGCATTTATTGCATATTGCTCTATGTTTGTCCTAAGCTATGGTCCTAATCCTCCCTGCAAATGCAAGAATATATGGAGTTCTTTATTTTTTAAGCTTTATACCTCTGCACATTGTTGAATTGCCAGTGTAGTTCATCCTTTGACTTTAGTAAAACTATCTAAATTTCTGGCATTTTTTGTAGCTCTTATTTTCAGAAATGGACTCTCCTAGGGCACTTGTAGAAAGTAAGCACTTCTTTCTCTTTTTGCAGTTGATGAAACGATAGTTTAAAGGCAAATAGAAGTACAGGTTCACAGAGACAGTCTTGCAATTTGAAATCAGGATTTCTGACTTCTTACTATGTGCTTAAGCTTAACCTTACTGTCTTTTTGTAGAGTGGGATAGCTCCTAGATGGAGTGTCTACACTGTTCTTCCAAAATCTAACTCCTGCTTAAAATCTCTGCATTATTGACTGCAGTTGTGCCTTGTGCATTGGCTTTGTAAGAAAACCATTCCTGTTACACATCAGTTGCTTAATTATCTGCCTTAGTACAGAATTCCTGTGAATTTATTTATATAATATAAAATACTTTAGGATCAACAGTTCTACATTCACTTAGGATAGCTGTTACTAGTAGCAGAAAATTAAAAACTAAGACAGTTCTTCTCTTCTTTTTAGAGATAAGCAAGCTGAGCACAGTAATCCACTAAGCTGTTTAAGTGACAAAATATTTATAAGAATGTTTTATGTTCTCTACTGTGAACTTCCCATCTTGTTCTTAATTCAGTACAACACATTTTCCTTAGAAGACAGAATCAAACAGGCCATGATTTTACTTTAAGGTTGTTACTATCACTTCACCAGAAACATTATTTGAATAAGAAAAAAACATTTATACTAGCAGGGAGGCAAAGAAAACTCACAAATGCTATTTTAATAATACCAGCTCTTGACTTCCATCTTCTTGACTTATTTGTGTCATATCAAAATCAGGCATTGCTTTCCACTGAGAGGCTCCCCCATTCTCCACTGGACCATGCCAGTTGTGGAAAGGTGGATACCTCTTTCACAAAATTCTGTCACATGACTTCTGCTCTCTTCTTACCATGTCAGCTTTGGATCCTGGTGCTGGATAATCTGAAGTGTGAAAAATCAGCCCTCAGGCTCACTGATTTTGTGTTGGATGACAAGATACACGGTAGTTATGGGCTCTAACTAATTCAAATTGTATTAATTCTGTGGAATCTATGGAAGCTGAGTTACATGGAGTTACATCAGCTGAGCCACTTCTGTGACTACTCAGATGGAGATCAGAAAGGAGGTGTTGTGGCTCAGGTTTTAGATACTTGCCTACAGAGAAAGGGAAGTTCTAACTGCTTCCTTCAACCCCATTATTTTATGTTTCTTCTGCCTACTTTTCTGGTGTTTCCTGCTGAAATTCACTGTATTTATTACAATAATACTTTCAGGAGACTTAGAGAATAAATACACTGATATCTTACTAAAAGTGTGACTTCTTTCTAATATTGTCACGCTTCTTCCTATTGTCACTTAAAGTTCTTAATAGTCACAGGAAATATATCTGGAGGTAAGAAAAAACATCCTCTTAAGTTTGATGTCATCCCATCCTGGTTAATAAGTATTAGGAACCATAAAGATCTTTTGGTGGTCAAACTGAACAGCTGTGCCACAGGGTGCTGCAATACAAACAAAAAAGGAATCAACCACAAAGGCTTTTGCTCTGATCCTGGATCCTTTCTAATCTATTTGGTATCTGGAACCTCTAAATCATACATGAAACAAATATTAACTGTAACTATAAAGCAACTATAGATTTCTGTAGTTTAGTAATTGCAAGTAAGCTGGAAGTTCTATCCCCCATGCAATGCTTCAGGGTTGTATTGCTTGTAGGAAAACAAGACTGCAGTAAACACCTGAGTTCTGAAATTATTCAGTATCATAAAATGATTCCTGTTGGGAAAGAGTTGTGGCCCACTTCACACTCAAGGTATAATCATGTTGTATGTTCAAATTTTAGAGAATGGGGTAGCAATGCCACTCTGATGGGATGTTGTAAATATTTCGGCTTCAATTGTTAGCTCTGATGCACTGTGAAGGTCATCTGGGCTATACAGTGTCTCAGTCCCAAGGTGAGAGGTCCACAGTTGTGCTTGGCACATCCCTTTGACCTCAGATATCTCGTGTACTCTGGCTGACACGTGATTTATGCTAAACTCTGTGGAGCTTCCAGGCTTTAAGGATGTTTTCATGAGTGATAGTTTTGTGAGTCCAGGTAAATAGATGGGCCAGTTTATGTTAGTGAGCCAAATAGCACTGTGGTTTGCAAAGCATTTTCTGTTTCTGTCAATATCATGTCAGGTAGTGATCAGTGTTCATTAACTGTTCAATTTCTTAGCACTATTAATACTATTGGTATTATGATTTAAGGATGTAAATCACTGCCAGGGTCCTTCATCAAACACCACCGTGTGTAATTTATATCCTAGCTGGTCAGAATTTTCATGTTCATTTTGCATAAACGGTTTTCTGCATATTTCTGATCTTTTTGCACACGTAACTGGCCTGTCCAGTTCTAGAGGTAATGGGTGAATTTCTAGAGATAATGGCCAAAGCAAACCCTTGAGGTATCCGTTGTGTATGGATGGACAAAGCAGATGTGCAACCCTCCAGATGAGAAGAACCATATCTGTGTGAAGAACATGATTTATGTAAAACTCTTGAAAATGTTCTTTAGAAAAGTTTTTATGAAAATCAACATCACACCCTAAGAGATTTGATTTCGAAGAAGGTTTTTTGCTTTGTGTTTCAGTGGCTGTTCCCTCACCAGCGCCAGCTTGTGAGCCTGAGCCCAAAACTAACGGGCATTACCCCTCTCCACAATTCTCCGCTTCCCCCCGAGCCACCGTTGTTGCTGCCATGGAAGCCCCTTCTCAGAGCCGGCAGAAAGTGATGGATTGGAGAGCAGTGGTGGCCATCTTCATCGTGGTGGTGGTTTATCTGGTGGCAGGGGGGCTGGTTTTCCGTGCCCTGGAGCAGCCCTTCGAGAGCCAGCAGAAGCACGCCATCGCCTCAGAGAAGGCCGACTTCCTTCGGGATCACGTCTGTGTCACTGAGCTGGAGCTGGAGACACTCATTCAGGTGGGCCTGAGAAGAAAAAGGTGCTGTTACTTTTGATTAAACTTGAAAAAAATTGCTGGCCTTGGTCCTTAGAAAATGTTGTGGGAAAGTGAATAAATGTGAATTTATAATGAGGGTCCCTAATCACCGTATAAGGGGTGGTGGGAATAAGTACAGAGTTAGGGAGTATAGAAAAACGTTATTAAAGAATTAGTTATTAAAGCTTATTGCTAATGACAAGCATCATAATAATCCTAATAGAGAAATATCAGAGTATGAAAGGCAATCAAAGCAACTCTTTGTATGCTTGAGGAATCTGCCTGGAAAAAGAATTGTAGAGTGAGATAATAATTACTGGATTAGAATGAGCTGTGGAGAGGAATTAATAGAGCTAGGCAAAAAAAGGGCAAGAATTTTCTTTTCTTATCAAATTCCTTTCTTTGATAACACATAGGCCAGGTACATCTTTGACTGTTTAGTCACTTGAGAGGAATATTAGACTTGTGCTTGAAAAAGATTTGTTTTCTTCATATTTGGAATTTTACTGGAGAAATTACTGAAGCATGAACAAATGAACTTAGTGGAGAAACCAGAAACAGTTTGTTTTGCTCCTCTCTCCTCGTAAGCTGCAGTGGTTCCAGCTTTATTGTTGCTTATGCAAGTGGAATTGATGAAGTGTACTTCAGGCTGAGATGCAGTTTGATTTCACTCTCTTTGGGAATACAGGATTCAGCTGTCCCAGTATCACCACAAATGCTGGCCTTCTGCTCTGGGATTTGCCTTTGGTCCCGTGGCAGACCTGTCACCAGACCATGTCTTTTTTGTTACAGAAGGACTGTGTTGTGCTGATACCAAAGGGCCTGAGACTAAAATAGACATCTTTGCAATGACAGGGAGTACAACAAAAAGTTGTGATCAGAAATACATGTTTTTAAAAACAAATAATATCAATATTTAATTCAGTAGTTTTGTCATTCTCTTCAGTCCTACCTGCCTGTTGGCTTTAGCATACATCCATTACTTGAACATTTCAGAAAGACAATTTCAGCCCTTTGAGGTATTTCAAATTACTGCCTTTCCTGAAATGGGTGGCATTTAAGAAGAAAAAATTACCATAGGCTAGTAGTTATTCAGTAAATAAGATTGCACTTTCAATTAATAAACTATACTGAAAAAATACCGTGTGCTTATATACTCTGCCTGTAACTCCTCTGGAGGAGGAAAAAGGGATCAGGAAAGGAGCAAGTGTGAGACAGCTTTGGGTGCTTTTGTGACCTGTTACTTTTAACAATACCTCAACTATAAAAATAGCTGAAACTACTAGTTTAAAATATCTTAGTGTTTAGCACTCTGGAAATTAGCTTTTCTCCTACTCTGAGATAACCTGAGGATGCAGCTCTTCAGGTCATTGCTGCAAAGCCTATCTGAAGTTTCAGATGGGAAAATTTTAAAATTTCGTGGTCTTTGTGAACTGGGAGAGTCTTGCCAGTAATAGCATCGTTGTTTGAATTTTGTGTCAGTTTTCATCTGGCAGGATAGTTCTGTGTAGGTGGATTTGTGGTGGTAGTAGTAAGGTATCCTTTTCTCATGCATGAGCTGAAATTGGTTGTTGAAGTGCTGTTAGCTGCAGGCTGCTGGCTGCTTTTGTTTTGCTGCTCTCTTTTTGTCTGTATGTAAAATGCTATGTATTAAAAGTCAGCATTGGAATAGATAGTTGGATATTTATAAATGAATGATGTCAGTGAAGCCTTAAAGAAAAAAGTGAATTTGTTCTGATGAGAAAGGGAGCCTTAGAATCTCAAAGCTGTCTAAAGCAACAGGATACTCCTTCCCTTCAGGGGTTGGTTCTTGGCCCTGAAAGACTTGTTAAACTGTGTAAACTCAAGTGTGATTTAAGTGTAATTAGCTTGCTGACATTCACACACTCAAGTGGAGGACAGACAGCATTCCTTGGCAGAAGTAACCAGGGTAGCTGACAGTGTGTCATGGCCTATTTAAACGGGCAACCTGTCTGTTCTGCTGATTTATGCTGTTCTGCATAAACCAACAAATGATTTCTGCTTTCACACCACCTGCAATATGCCAGCAACTGGTACAGAAACCCTTCCAAAGGGTTTGGTCCAAAACACATCCATTCTCTATATCCCTATTTCTTGAGGTAAGGACGTGCTGAGGAGCCCTGGCTTTCTGCCCACATGAAATGAAACCTGTCCAGCCTGGAGCTTGCTCATGCTGTAGTTTCACAATCAGCTTAGCCTGGCATGTAGTAGCTCTGCTTTTAAAAAAGGCTGTCCCATACTGATCCCTTTAGATGTAGCTGTCTCTGTTCTTGCCCATACGCCTTTCCTCCCACTCCTTTCCCTTTTTGTGAGGCAATGTGATGAATATCTAAAAGCTGGGAAGCACATTAGCTGAAACTTGCCCAGGCTAAAAAAGCAGTAGAGGAACATTTATGACCGTGAAGTCAGTTGGAAATATAGGCAAAAAAATGAGTGAGAAAAATGGAAGTGGAAGAAAAGAAAAAAAATGTGGTAAATAAGCCATCGGTGGAACGAGGAGAAAAGTGTATCATGAAGGCTAGATAGAGAATCAGTGTTAAATGGATGTATTTAAAAGTCAGTGGTAGACCCACAAAAGAATGTGAGGTTATAGAGAAGATCAAGAAAGAACTCATAGACATGATCAGGTAAGAAGTGGGGCAATGGTACAGTGGAATGACTAACCTTGCTTTGCAAATGGACTGTATAGGAAAAGGTGAAATAGAAAACTACCATGACAATTCATAGATCATAAATCAGAGGGAGAAGAGAAGTGGTTAAAGAAATGGAATAAGAAAAGTCAAACCTGTGTTGATAAGTGGGAATTCTGTGTTGAACAAAGCCAAAGAAAAAGAGGATGCAAGAGGCAGCACTTTGCTTCACTTGTTGAGCCCAGCAGTAAGTTCACTGAAACTACCAAGACTAAAGATTGGTGGCAATATTTAGGAGAAGGAGCAAATAACAGAAAGAGAAGGAGAAGGTCTGGCAGCAGTGTGAGCAGCTGGTAACAGCAACATGAAGTGAGGTTGGAGCAGAATGGGAGAAAAGCAAAGAGCTGGAAATGTTAGGAGGCAGAAAAAGAGAAGCTTGGTTCCTTGTTTTTATGGAAATTGGACTCGGGAGCAGTTGGAAGGGAGAAAGGTAGACATTTCAGAGTGAGGTCTGAATTTCTCTATTATGAAGAATTACTTGCATGAGATCTAAAGGCAACTTGAAAATACATGCTGAAGGGCATCTCAAAAGTCAGTTTAGAGCGATTCAGTTGAATGTACCAGATGCTGATGAGAGATTTATTTCTGTGCTTTGTAGGCTGATGTATTCAGCTCTGTCTTCCTTTGGACTGTGAGGCTGCAATGAAAAGTGAATGTATATGTCCCCATGATAAAATATGGTGTATTTTTAGAAATTCCCAGCAAACATTCAGGAGGCTGATATGTCTGCCTGGTTTGATTGAGTACTGTGTGGGACACAGAACAGTGACCAGGAAGCAGTATAGCTACCTCAGCTTCTATCCAGGATATACTTCTTCAAGCACTGTCTGGGAGTCTCTGTATCTTGATGTATTTGTGGGCATGAGATTGTGTGTAGTGGGAGAAGTTTGAGCTGATCACCAAGTTTTTTTATGATGTTTCCATAGGTACCTTATTTGTTCATTTCAAACAGGGTAAATATATGATATCTTTTTTCCTTTAGTTAGCATAAAATATAAATTACTTAATCAATAACTGATTGTCTGGGAATTTAAATCCTTGGCTGACTAGTTGATTTCACAAACATTATTTATTTTTACCACCTTTCTAGCTGCTTCTAACATGAGCTGTTCCTGTTGAGGAATTTTTCCTTTGGCAGTAGTTGCTGCAAGAATGATATTTATGGATTAACTTGTGGTGTTGATCCTCTACTTCTCAGTTGTTATGTATCTTTTGTCATTTGTTTATGCATTGTATCTTTCTTCCACCTCAATGGATATTTAGTTCAGTCATATATTGAACTTACATGTACAGAAGAGGTTACTATACTTTGAATACATTTTAAAAACTTAAATTGAAGCTGTTTCCATGGTCCTAGAAATTTCCCTTTGGAGCCTACACCAGCTTGCTTAGGATACAGCAAGGCAGGCATAATGCTGATTCTTTGTGTTTCCTTTGCAGCGTGCTGTTGATGCTGACAATGCAGGAGTCAGTCCCATTGGAAATTCCTCTAACAACAGCAGTCATTGGGACCTTGGAGGTGCCTTTTTCTTTGCTGGAACAGTTATCACAACTATAGGTGTGTTTATTGTTTAATTTTTTTTAAATACAGAGTCACACAAAGACAGGGATAATGAAATTAATTTGAGGAAGGTAGACAACAAAGAAATAAAGTAGCTGAAGGGTGTTTCTCTATTAGCAGAAGACATGGCTCCAGCATGTGTGAAGGGCACTGAGTCTTTGGGTAAGTGTCAGAAGCTGTTTACATAATTGGGGTAGAATAGCAATGCTGAGCTGAAAAGAGGTAACACTCCTGCAGGCTTTATAAACCTTTTCTTGATGTAGATGCACATGGTCTCAATTTTCACTAAAAAGATCATGAAACTGTACCAAATTAAACATTTTATGGTTGTTGGAAATTTGGATTTTAATACTATAGATTAATTTGCCCAGAAGTGTAACATAATTAATTTTGGCTTATGCTCTGAAGTTTGACAAAAGCAATTCTTCTCATACCCTACTCCTTGTAGCTGGAAATGTGTTCTCATAGATATTACATCCTTTTAAAAATTCTTACTTGCTTTCATGCGAACAATTGGAAGGAATTCCCCAAATGATACATTGTATAAAAAAACCCACTATTTTCCTTCTAGAGTTAATGGCCTTGATTTTTGACACACTTCTCTGTATTAAATGAAGAGTAACTGAACTGCTCCATTCACTTTTCTTGAACCACTAATTTTAATAAGATCATTATTCAGGCCCTTATCATCTCTCTCCCCATGCATTGTGCCCAATGTATTTGGTATTTGATCTCTAAATGTTGGCCTTAGATATGCTAAGGTTTTTAATCTCTGAGCAAGTCCCTCTCTTGAAAATGTTCAACAAGCTTGGATTTCAGAAGATGGTCTGAAGGAAAAAGATAATAACCCAATAAAATTGTTGATAAAGTTAATATGCTGAAAATTATACAGTAGTTTTATAATTCTAAGCTTGATTTCAGTGCTTGATTTCAGATCGAGATCTAATTATTTGGAAATCACTGGCATATTGTTGATCTTTATTTTCATTTTCTATGAGTATTATTCTGCTTTAAATATTGTGTAAAGTGCTTTTCCACATTACAGCTGTGATGCACACTGGTGCCTGTACAGACAAACAACTTGATCATCACATAACCTTTCAATAAAGTGTGAGACTCTGCCTAAATTCTGTAGGCTTTTTGTACAGATAATGCAATACCAACAAAAAAATCCTGTGGCAGTTAAAAGACTTGCTGTGGTGATCATCTCTAAGAGCAGAGTCTGTGCCTTTGGCTCTGCCTTTTCTTTTCTGTCACAGTGAGGGGGCAAGAGTGATTTCACAGACTGTACAATCTGTGTTCCTCTGTATTAAGCTACATTACCATGCATTTTTGATGGTCACATAAAACCAGCGGGAGGCAAGAAAGAAAGCATATCTGATTCATATGTAAGAAAACCCTCCCTTAATATTTGTTTACTCAATAGACCCAAATGTCAAGCTTTTAAATTACTCATTAAATAAATGCCGCTATGTAGGCATAGTTTGTGCAGGCACATTCATTGACATCTGCTATTTAAATAACTTATTGAAAAGACCTTGTATTTTGCACATATTGGTTTTAAATTCTCCATTAATGAGGTTGTTATAGGTTGCATAAAGTCTGTGTATTATGTCAGGGCATGAAAATGGTTTTAGTTTATCAGTGGCCTGTTAGGGCTCCTCTTAGGCAGAAACTCAGCAGATGACCTGGTTAGCCTCAGTCCAGTGGCTCATGGAGCCTGGACTTCCCTAGAATTTTAGGAGAAATCTGTATTGATGGATGCAGCTGTGAAAAGGCCATGAGGTTATGGGACATGCATGATTGTGTGTCAGCACAGTTCTGTCAGCATCCCGTGACAGAGAGATATATCTGGTGCCAGTGTCGCCAACCCAGCAGGAACAGGACCTGACACTTTCATAGATTTCCTCAACTCTGGATGTTTTATTGATGCCTTAAGTTTCAGCTTTCACATTTTCCAGATTCTGTACTGCATTAGTATATAACTCTGAACTTCCTATTGAGTGTTAGAAAGTTCTCCTCACAGTTTAGTCAGACAGAACAATCCTTTTCCAGCCTGAGAACCAAGGACACCGTTGCAGCCTCAGGGCCAAAAAGTGTGAAAAACCTTCTGAGGAGGGAATTGAGGAGAGCAATCTGGGAGGATGTGACTTTGTAATCTGAAGCTGTAATTGGACAATTAACCCCAATACGGAAATGGACCAAAACTTATAAAATTGTGAAAAATCATGACCCATCATCCATCTTGGGTGTANGACTTACCCATCATCCATCTTGGGTGTAAGGCACGGCCAGGCTCTTGTACTGCCCAAGGTGGATCCTTTGAAGGCCTTTTTAATAAATATCTACTTTGTTCCTTTAACATGTCTTGCTCTGTTCTAGGTGGTCTCTCAAGGCATCATTATTGCATCAGTGATTTGTGATTATGTGATAATTTTTAATATTTAAGTAATTATGTATAGTTAAAATCAAAATCTCTATAACATTTCAATTAAAATACCTGATCTTAAATGAAAAGGTGCAAATATTGCTGTCAGAATTCTTAGGTTTTTTTTCTCTTTAACATTTTGACAGAAATACCATGTCTACAGGAGTCAATGCTTTACTGAAAAAAGAGTTCAAGGGCAGATTTGCATAGTGTGGGTACAGTTTGGAGGCTGCAGTGTAACTAGTCAGTATGATGAGGGGCTGAGAAAAGAATGAGCAAACCACTGAAAATGAGCCTTGTCAGGGGAATCACACTCCTGTCAGGAAACCACTGGCACAGGCCAAGAGGAGCAACAGCCATCAGGCCAGCATGGAGGGATTTTTGTGCCGTGACATCAGCTAGATCAATTAAGCAAACAGCAATTTTAGATAGACTGAATCTACAGAAAACATGGGTAACTGAGGCTGCAAGAAAAATGGAATAACAGAGGGTGGCTTGCTCAGGAAATGACATCATGTCATTGAAAGTCTATAAATAGGAATTATAGGTGGAACAAAGATATGTCCACAGGAAGAGCAGTTTTTTAAAACCTATTAGTTTGTTTTCTAAAAAGCGATGTACAAGTTCTGAGAGTCTGAAAATTGTTTTTCTCCTCAGGGTATGGGAAGATGGCCCCAAGCACTGTTGGTGGCAAGGTTTTCTGCATCTTGTATGCCCTGTTTGGGATTCCACTGTTTGGCTTCTTGCTGGCTGGGATTGGAGACCAACTTGGAACCATCTTTGGGAAGGGCATTGCAAGGGTGGAAAAGGTTTTCAGAGTAAGTTTACTGACAGTTTTTTTTGCTTATGTTGTATAGCCTGCTCTTAACATTTTTTTGTTATTACCTACAGCATTTTTTACATGTTGGACACCATGAAACACATGTTCAGTTGAGATGATAGTTAATGTCTGTAAGGATCTCTGTAGTCAGTGGAGAGAAACAGACTCATCTGTCATGATGCAGGGGTTATAGATCTGACTGGATTTCCTTATTGAGGTTATTGCTGGGGAATGTATCTCCTAAGTTAGTTTCCTTACAAAGAATTGTTGTAAGGCAGTCTCCAAAACACCACAAGTTGCTTTAGATATGTACATCTGTTCACTGCAGATGGGGAGAAGGTCATGGCTCCCTGAAGGAACAGGGATGTGGAGTAGGTCCTGACTGTGTTACTGATACAGCCTACAAAGCTTGGAAAGCAGGATTGCTGTTGTGAATGTGAGCCTGAGAAGAATGATGTGCCTTCAGTGCAGGGTGACTACAAAAACTGCTACAAAAAGTGCTGTAATGCCTCTGGCTGAAATCATGATCATTCTCTGCCCTGCCTACCATGAAGACATCCTACCCCAAATTTTTGTGTAGACTTCCTCATGTGTAATTTCCCTTTATGTTGCCAGTGCCCTCTGTCTTTGAGCCAGAATTGCTGTAAGCAGTGCCTTCACAAGCAGTGCCACAGACCTAGCAAATGTGATTTTGCTAACTTGCTAATGGTTCACTTCAGTGATTCTCCCTCTGAGGCAGAACTTCTAGAGGTGACCTGTGTGATACCACCCTTGGAAGTGCCATAACCAAAAGTAAGTCTTTTCAAGGATGGAGTGGATAAGAAGCTGCTCAAGCTGGTTAGTTTAATAGACATCTATTTCTAAAACATTCCCCCAGATAACATCAAATTAGTTGTAACTGTTCTTGCAAGGAAGTAATTAAGTATTAGACTGAAGAATGAGCACTTTCCATTTTGATTAAATGACTTTTAGGCATCCCAGACTGGACATCAATACTATATCAGCATAAATGTAGAAAAAGGTGACTAGTGATTATGGGTGAGTAAGCATGTACATGCCTGTCTGGAGAGCACTTCAAAAGGCCTATATTTTCATTTAATGAAAATAATGTTATTGAAAGGTGTCTCAGTTTGGTTTGGCGAAAACTCAGCTAAGATGCCTAGTTTATTTTTTGTCTACCTTTTTATTACACCTGCTTCATCTCAATGGAATCTCTGAACATTCCAGCCCACTTCTGCCCAAGAAAAACGACAATCTTGAAGTCCTGATATGGATTGAGAGTCAGAAAATCTTTGATTAATTGTCAGCTGAGCATTGTATTTCTGAGTGACACGGACAAGACCATTAAACTGTTGGCATTATAGTTTATGATTAAAATAATCAGAGAATCACAGAATAATCACAGGGGCTGGAAGGGATGTGTTGTGATCATCTAGTTCAGCCTCTCTGCTAAAGCATAATACATACTCTACTTGAAGTATTTTAAGATTCACAGATGAATGCTGATACTAATGTTTTGTACACGATATTGCCCATAATGTGAGTTCTTTTGGTATGCAAAATGTTGCTTCATTTTCTTGAGTTAATGAAGTTGCTTGTTGCTTATCGCCATCCAAAGTATTTGTTTTCCACCTTGGTATTTTGTCAGCTTCCAAGGGAATTTAGAGGTTGTGGTCTTCTTGTTTAGCCAAGATGTGTGTTTATTCCTTTAATTTTGATTGTCATAAGTCTATTACATTCCATTACATCTATTATTTTGTGATTTGGTGAACAGGTTATGCATAATTTCCTTTGTTACTCTTAGTAATGAGTTTCAGCTATTTGAAATATTTCTGATAGAGTTTAGAATTTACATGCATCTTAGTAACTAGTCTTAATACCAGTGGTTTCACTTTGAGTGATTATTTATATAACATTTGGCATATGCAGGATGTAACAATCATTGTAATTTAAGAAATTTCATAATTTACTATCACATTATATTTACACTGTTAGACTTCATAAATGTTTGGATCTAATCAGGTGAAGCCTCAAGTAGAGTAACAGTTCTTGATTTAATCTTGATCACTAAGGAACTTTTAATTAAATGTGTAACTCTTGTTTCTTATTTTGTAACCATCATTTTCTCCTCAATGACCTTAAATTCAGCATGTTTGTGGGTGTAAAACAACCTGTTACAGCCTTCAAAGAGAGGACATAAAAATTTAGGTGAATAGTTACCAAGAAACTAAAAGGAACAAGCATAGCCTAAAAGACAACGAAAAACATGATAAAATGTTTGGAGTGAATGACAAATCTTCTGGAGGCAGCTGAGAAGTCACTGAGTGCATCAATGCTCTAGAGGGAGTACAAACTAGCTACCTGTACTATTTGTCCTCACAGGCAATTTGGGACAGTCCGGTTTCTTGTGGAAAGAATGGAAGAAACTTAGCATGTTTGTAATGCATCAAATTTCCATGTTGATACGCCTCAGCACTCTCTTCTGTGTGTATCCAGCTGCCTGTTTGTGCTGTCCAGTCCTAGGGATGTTGCACGGCTGGTGTCAGGGCAGCCCAGGGTTCCAGCAAGCCTTGCCACTTTGTCATTGCCTGTACAGGTGGAAGGGACTTGAAGGCAGCTGGACCTTGCATTGTGCTTAGGATCACTCTTGAAGCTGGGTAAGACTTGGTATGCACACAGTGCAGGTGGGAAGGAGAGAAGAATTTTCTGTTGTCACCGCAGTCCTTTCACCCAGAGCATTTTCCTGCCAGGTCTCTTGCTCCATCCAACAGCGTATCTGTGAGCATGGAGCCTGTGGCACACGAGGGACAGCTTGCCTCTGGCATTCCTTGGCATATCTGCAAAGATGAAAGCAGGATTCCTCCCAGAGGACTTGTGCTAGTGCATTTCTGCTGCCTTTGACATGACCTGTGCAGAGCCCCACCAGCCCTACCTTAATTAACACCACAAATTAGAGCCCTACATTTAGCTACTGCAGTAATCAGCCCACGCATTCTGTGGGAATTTTAAGAACAAATTGAACTACATGAAGTGAGAAAGAGATCTGCTCTTAGCAAGTACACACTACCCCAACAGTATTGACAGAATATTTCAGCAGAGGAGCTGGGCACATGCCACCACTCATCTTCTAATCCAGAATGTTACCATTATTTCAGTGTGTAACTAGCCAGGAAAACAACTACTCATTTAGGAGTAGGTAGGGCTGGAGGTACTTCACTGCAAAATAATGCTTTATAAAAAAATAAAACTTTCATGTACCATTTTAGGAAACGGAGGCACTGGCAGGATGATGCTATCCCAAACACCATGCATTGAATAATTTATGCCATCTGTCCTACTGGAATGATTATATTTGGTACAAGTAAATAAGCATCAACCAGGTTAGAGATGTAAACCAAAGCTTCCCCCACAAAAATCCTGTCTTCTCAGCTCCTGGTTGTTCTTGTATGTTCCATCTTCAATAATTTAGGGCAGATTACCCAGGAAATGAATATGTACAAGGCCACCAGATTCAGTATGTACACTGGTCACAAGCATCCAGTTTCTGGGTCTAGCAATGAATCAGCCCTCCCAGACCACCTCAGAAAAGCACATATACACTCAAAATTTAATTTAGAAGTTGATAATTCTTATAAATAGATTTTCACCCAGTGAAACTTTCCAGACTCAACGGAAATGAAATATGCATTTCAAGGTGACATAACGCCATAAAAGCAGTATTTTTATCTTACATACATGAGGGATCTTATGAACAACCTGTGAATGTTTCTATAATAGAGAGTAGAACAAAGCTGCATTCTTTTGGCTTGCTCTGTACACACAGTGTCTGCAAGCATCTAAAGATAGAAAGCACTCCATAGGCAGAGTACACAGTTACAGAGCACAGCAGCTGCCGTTATCATGAGATAAATATAGGCTAATTCGGATAGTCTTTTTTCAAACCTTGGACAAGTGTTTAGATTCTCACCAGAAGTAGATGGGTTTAGCATTACCTGAATGATCTTCCCTTATCCTGCAGTTTAGGACAGATGCAGGAATTCAGCCTGGGCACAATGTGTTTCTGAGAGCACTCCAGGATTTTCTGGTTTCTGAGGTGAAGCCGCTGTGAGCAGTTCCTGTGCTTGGTTGCTGCTTTCACTTCTCTGGTTTCCAGCAGGACACAGGGGACAGGTCTGGCAACACAGCTGGTAGACTGTGACTTGCAATACCAGGATGTGAGCAAGCAGCCAGAAACATGAGGCTGCACCACTGGAAATGCACTGCTTTGTGCAGGAAGGCAGTGCCTCTGGAAGCAACTTGTGCATCACCGAACCAGGGACTTGCCAGAACAGACACATCTGCTGCTTGTCTTTCAGGTTTTCAGCTTAGAGAACATGTTTTGCTCTAGGTTTCAGAGACATGCTGTGAAAGTGATCTATACTTAATATTTTTTCTGAAAGATAGCAGTA
This sequence comes from Bombycilla garrulus, assembly GCA_013400315.1. NCBI lineage: Eukaryota > Metazoa > Chordata > Aves > Passeriformes > Bombycillidae > Bombycilla > Bombycilla garrulus. Next base: position 157,244 of record VXBU01008278.1, read on the forward strand.
CACATCACCTAACCTTGGAATTGTCCTAAGAAAAGTAGTTCTTGGCTGGCAGATAGGGATGGAGCTGGCATAGCAATAAGGGTAGTCCCGTTGAGCTGGTGGAAAGCTTTCTTTTAGCACCTGTCAAAGTTCTACCTTTCCTAAATTTTATTGTTTCTCTTTCTGAATACATCTGGTCAATTCTAGCTGCTCTTTCACTTAAAGATTCTTTTTAGAGATTTTTGGCTTCTCTGATCTCATACTGCAAAAGTGACAGGAATTGTTTGTACTAATTCCTTCCCTGAAAATGAATGGAAAACAGAATCTGGGAAAGAAACTTTGTATAAGACAGTAACTGTATAGAGGAGGAGCTCTTAAAAATACAGTCTTTATTTATAGTCTCCCTTCTGGTAATGGATTTGCTCTGTTCAAGACAACCTCTTTTATTTTGTTTAATTACATGGCATTACTCACCAGCATTAGTGTATTATTACATCAGCTGCTAAAAACCCACTGAGGATATTAATACTTTATCCTTTCTTTTTTTAAAATACGTTATTCACTGAAATTTTCTGTAAGGAAAAAGCTAAAATGAAAAAAATATATTCCCACAGAGTAACTGAAGTATAACTGGAGTATAACTTCCACAGAGTAACTGTCTGGTGCAGTGATCCATCTGCCATCTGCTGGCATCCTATCTCTGGACAGAGCTGTCAGGACAGGGTGTGAAATTCAACCTACTGTTGCACATTCAGAATATTATTCCAAAATTATACGAGGTTTATGAGCTAAAAGTTCAGGGTTCAGAACCTCAGCCTAACAGTTTGCTGAGTCATTTACACCAAAACAAAATGGCAGAGAAATATAAAAAGTCAGTGATCAGAAAGGTGTTTTACAAGCGAACCCAGAACAAAAGCATGTAAACAATCTCAGCTCATGATCTGTTCTTTTGCCTGTCACACCTTAGGGGTCCTTCCAAGAGTCACATTTCTCTGAGCAGGGTTAAAACAGGGGTGCCTGGAGGCTTCATAGTGAGGGCTGTGACTTCACTACAGGTGGTGACTCCTCATCAACCAGAGCCAATTTTGTCTCTGAATTCTGTTTCAGGTTAAACCACTGTCTTGAATATGTTGGGTTTATTCTCTGGATCACCTACCCCCTCTATTATATTCAATCTGCAGAAAAGTATCTTTTTCTGCACAGATCTGAGATAGTAAGCTAGTACAAAAAAATTAATTAGAACATCTATGGATCCAATATTTTGACATTTCAGGCCCTCTAACTGGGTATTTAATTTAATTAGTGATGCTTTCAGCTATTCCACTTCAAGCAAAGCAACTTAAGTGTAGCAGACATTTTGCTAATTTTGTTCTTATCCTCTGGTCTTTGATGGTGAGTATATTACACCAGGAATGGCAAGATCAAATCCATTCGGGTACAGGGATGCACTGTGGAACAATTGTTATTAACCCATTCCTGCACTCTCTGGGTGGGGGAATATAAGTGCAACTCAGACATGAGTTGAAGGAGGGAGGGGAGGACCAACACATTACAAATTTGGCCTCTGAAGAGTTGCTTAAGTCTATGCCATCAACCTCTGTTGTCCTTGTCTACTCCTGTGTTTGAGAAAAGCATGTGTGTACATGGATTGCTCTTATTCAATTTAGGTTTTTGCTTCTTTTATTTTCCCTTGGGCTGAATACACCTCAGCCAGAGCAGAGGTTTGGGATCATAATTTTTATTTTTGTAATAAGCAACATGCAAAAATTAGTAGGTCCATATCAGAAAGCCCTTGCTTTCTAGCAAGAGGAAGAGAATTGGAAAGGGGTGTATCAAGCCTAGAAAATGTCTGAGACTGTCTGTATTTTCAAGATGCAGTGCTCACATTATGACTGCAGCAAGATCCATGCACAGAGATTTACAAAAATGACATTAGATAAACCTGCTGCTCTGTGAGGAGCTTGTTTCATATTCCATCTGGGTCTAGACAAACATCCCACAGAAATGTGATTTTATGGGGAAAAATTATGTAAAAAAAAAAGGAGAAATCCTTCTTTTCTCTGACCTGTGTCTTGTATGAGTTCAGGATTTTCTCTCCCAAACTTAGTAATAAATGTGATGTGACTGCTTACAGCTTTTAATATCTGCCTCCCTTCTGGTACTGACTACAGTTAAAAAGATTAAAAAGCAGAGGATGAATTCTGCACCTTCTTTGTGCAGCCATAGCAGCATTATTTATATAACATGGGAACTAAAATAACACTGAGACACCAAAAGTTTAGAGTACAGGGGAAGCCTGTATCTAGTAGAATGGTTCAACCCCCTGTTCATAACCCATGGAGGTGTCTGAAATGCCATCTATATTTTAATATAATAGTTCTGCTGCTTGTTTTCAAGTAGTGTTGTTTTCTTCACTGATGTGGTGAGTAGGTCCTGGCTGGCAGCAAGCAACCACACAGCTGTTTGCTCACTCGCCTACAGTGATAGAGGGAACATGGGAAAAACAATAGAATGTTCTCTACAAAACCTCATGGGTCAAAATAAAGACAGCAAAGTCACTTACCATGTACTCTCACAGGCAAAACAAACTTGAATTTTGGAATTTAAATTAATTTATTGACAATTAGCATAAAAAATTAATTACTGACTTGAGTGTTTGGAAACAAAATCACATTAAAACACAGACATTCAAAATGCCTTTTTTCCCCGTTTTTCAAGGTTAGCTTCACTCCTAGGCTCACTTCACTTCACACACTTCTCCTGCACCCATGTTGTTGTTGTGGGTCACGTTCAGTCCCTCCAGCAGCAAATGGCCCAGGGGTTGGGGTCAGAACACAGGGATTTATTTCTCTGCTGTTCCCAACTCCTTTCCTCTGTTCCTTTCCTGGTCCTCCATGGGCTGCAGACCCTGCAGTACCTGCGTTGCCCTGGAGAAGCTCCCACTCATCTGACCTTGTTATTCCTTTGTTCTCTCCTCTTTTCCCTTGTCTTCTGCCTGTCCAGTGTTCCTGTCCTTTGTTAAACACACTTTCCCCAAGGTGCCCCCATGTCATCTCAGTGGCTCAGCAGTGCCCTGACAGTGTCTGTTGGAGCTGACAGGAACCAGCAGCGTCAGAGAACAGAGAAGAACAAAATATCGTTATATTGTTCTTGGCTGTTATGCCCAAGTCATTGATATTTAAAATACATTGAGTTTCAGTCTCATTTTGAACGTGAAGGAGCTGGGACAAGTCATGATGAAATCCACAGTGATGGTTACAGACAGCAAAGAGGTTGATGTGACCAAATCACTGACGGCCAAGGAGCTCTGTGAGCCAGTGCTGTGCCAGTCTTTGCATGCAGCCTGTTGAGAAGGGCATCCCACCTTGCTGAGGTGTGTGCCAGGCTCTGGACCACGACTGCCTTGTGCTTGGCTGAGCTGAAAGACAAGAAGTGTGAGCCCGTGACTGCCTGCACCATCTACACTAGCTTTGTAAAAGTACTTCAACTAAGGTCATAGAAAATGTTTGTGAGCTGATACATATGATATTCTGGTTTGTGGCTTTAGTACAAAGACTGTCATTCCTAGTGTTAAAATATTTTGGTCTGGAGAAAGTGATTTAGAAGACAAGCTGTTTAATTAGTGCATGGGCAGAGACAATCTGTTCTGAGAATAGCTGGCAGCATGGGGAAGGGCATAAAGTTAGGAGTAAGGGAACAAAAAAATATAAAAGAAATGTGTTTTGTTTGAAATGTATTTTCTCTGCTCCAATATACAGAGCCTTTTGGAGAGATGAGGACAGCATTTTCCATGCAGGTATATTACACTATCTCTAAAAATATGCCATTGGTCTAGCAAAAAAGGTAGCCAGCTTGCTCAGAACCTTGGGAAGATTTGTCAGGAATTCAAAAAAGGAAATGTTTGGAAGCTGGAAAATCCATCTGAGCTCATTGTGAAGCAGCAAGTGTTCCAGTGCTATTTTTGGTTTCTGGTAGTACTGTATATATATATTTCTATGAAATGAGAGGTGACACTACAGAATAAGCTTATATGAAATATGCTGTTCATGGAAATATGTATGTTCCACATATTTAGCATTTAGTCTGGTCTTACAAATGACTGCAGCTTCTTTTGATCCCCTACTTAATGCCTCCTGCTCCTTTTTCATAGGAAAATATATCAACCCTGTGATCTCAGTTTGCAAACTTAAAAACACTGTTTGGTGCTTTTATTGTCAACCATCAGGTCAGAAAAATTGTACCTCAGGTATCACACCTGAAGAAGGCAGAAGACATAAAATAGTGCACCACACTGGATTTGATTTATTGGGCCAGAAAGATAAAAAAAGAAAGTAAAAAATCCAAGGTTTATTTTAAGTCCTGAAATTATTAGGTAAGACCAAAACTACTAAAACCCCTGTATATATAATAGGAAATGAGGAAAAAGCAAAGCTGCAGTTATTGATGGGAAAGATGGACAAGAACTAAATTCCAGTGATAAGGATGTTTTAATTACTCTGCCTGTCCTTACCCCTCTTGGCACTAGAGCACATTGACAGCAGGTTGTTTGAATTTATGTAAGCAAGATGACATCAGTAATGCAGCCAGTTTAGCATTTAGCCACCTGAAGAATAAAATCAACACTGTCAGTGGAAAATGGAAATGATCTCGATGGGTGCACAGAAAACCCTCACTTCTGAATTCTTAGATTCGTAGAGTTTTTGGTGTTTTCCAGATTAGTTTAGGTGGATTTAAATTGGTCTCATTAGCAGGCACTAATTTATTTATATTTGAAGAGCATCTTACAAATTATCTGTTTTGTCACAGTGGAAAGAACATGTGGATAAATAAACTTAAAAAGAAAAGGAGTGGAAAACATCTCTTTTAAAGGTGTTTTAATTTGACTTAAACAGCTAAAAGATTGGCTACATTTCCTGGAGGAAGGGGTTTGTTATTATTTCTTTTGGACACCTATAGAAAATTCTGTATTCATGCCATGAAATGGGTTCAGATGATTTCTTAGCCTCGCAGAAGTTGCTCAGCTATTTGATAGTGTTTGGCTCCAAGCCGAAAATACTGTTTAAAAGAGAAATTTGTATGATCTTATTCAGATTTCTCAAGCTTTAATGTTATATAGAGTAAATCTGTATGTATTTATTTATTTATTTATGTCTCTGTTTCTTTATTTTAATAATGACTTGGTGTAACACTGCAGTGGATTGCATTTTTGTAGTATGTCATTATTACAATGTACCTATTCCATTGGTAAGTACAATTATGCCTTAGCATTTTTTTCATCTGTAGCAGTTAGACTCTACTGTGAATTTCATCTGAATGCATGCCTAACTGTAAGAAGACCCCCCTTTTCATGTCTGTCCTGCATTTCATGTGCTATTGTTCATTAAGTAATTCATTTTCAGAGTCCTGCTTTTGTGCTCTTTTCAGCAGCTCTAAAAATGCTGTGCCTGATTCACCATTGCTTTCTGCCTTCATTTGTACCCTCAGCTGCTCTGCTTTTGTGTGAGTGACAAAGATGCACAAGAACCATGAGTCAGGCCTTTTACAGATCCTTTCATTAACATTAATGAAATGTCCTTAACATTGTTACCATTTTAACTTAAAAAAACGCAACAACCTTTGGCTGAATTTATGGCTCATGAACAAGGGGATGTCCTGAACATTTGTTACTGGTTTGAAGGCCATTCTTTTCATTCCTGTCTCTCTCATGAGGCAGTTCTACCACATACTGAAATGCATTTTAATTTTTGCTATGTGGGTACTGGAGGAAGAATTACTATGCACAGCTTTGATGCTGGACAGCTCCAAATTACTTTTTGTTCAAGGATTTTGTTCAAGAGGCACTTGTCTCCTAACTTCCACAAGGCAAGGTTTCTGAGCTTCATTTCATTTTTACCTATCAGGAAACTGAAGCATTTAGTAGAAGTAAAGAAGTCGCCTTGGTCAAACTAGAAAACAAACACCAATTTGTTAAATCCTCATTCTCAATGACAAAAGGCAAGGGTGCCAATGGAGGACACTATGTAACACCCATGTGATCTGTTCCTTTCACTACTCATTCAACAAGTCTGAAATCCTGCCATTGTGAGTGTGTGTCCATACCTTTTAAAGAAGATACATCATCCTTTGGTATTTTAGCAAAATACTGAAAAGGGCTCTTTGGAAAAAGAGGCAATAAGGAATTAATTCAGATTTTATATTTTTGTGTTGCTTCTCCCTTTGGTACTTGGCAGTTTCTTCCGTGCCTTATATTTGACATTATATTACTAATCTTATTGAGCTATTTCTACTCATCCATACAAAAAAAATAGTGCACACACACACAAATAAAATATTAATTTTATGGATCATCTTAAACAGTTTTAGAGCTAAAAGTATCTATGAAACATGACATATTTATGGTATCTGGTTCTGAATGCATTCCAGATGAGAGTTGTACTTAACGAGGGTCTGACACTGAACCTGTAAAAGAAATGCTCCTGTTTTAAGGGATGCACAGCATTGCTCACGAGCTGGTTGATATTAACCAGTTCAGGCAATATCCCTTCTGTATATTACAAAGATTACTTCTGAGATCTTATTTCCTGTCTAGGCAATGCCTTAATCTGAAATGAGATCTCATTTCTGGGTTAAGGGAGATGCTTGATTTGGAAAACTAATTTGGAAATATGACTTACAGTGACCTCCATGTTGCTTTTCCAGGATAAATAGAGAATTTACACTGCCACTGAAATTAATCCACAGTAAGGTTTCTAGTAATTTACAGGTTTCTCTTGAAACTTTATTGGATGCTGAGTTTATTCACAACAGAGAAAATCTGAAATAAATCTGTCAGAGTCAATTGTGTTAATCCAGGCTTGCATCAATATTAATAGAAACAAAATCTAAGTATATATTAAATACATTGAGAGCTTATATGATTTAGGAGTGTAAAATATTACAATTACACTGACATTATTTTAATTCAGTTTCTAGAAGCCAGTAACATATACTCTTTGTTCAAGAGCTTTTCAGTATGGATTCACATGGGTAATTTTATTTCAGGCACTTTGGTATTTGACATAAACCTATTCTTTTTCTGGAGTAAACCAATAATACAGCTTTCTATTTTTGAAAAGGAGATTTAACCTTAATATTTGTGAATGAAAGCTGGAAATCCTGAGTCTAGAAAGCACAAAGCATGAATTATTTCTGCATAAAATTGCAGCTTTTCAGTTGGGGAAAAGGGGTTTATTTTCATTTTAATCTTGGTCCTGTTTGGTGAATGCTTGGTGCTGGTGAGGTAATGTGAGTGTACACATTATGCAGGTGTGAATGTGCACTTTTCCTTGTGCATTGAACCTGATATGGAGCATATTAATGCCTTTCTGAAGCTCAGGAATGTTTTTCCAGGTGGTGTTTGTGGTAGATTAGTCACTTCCTAGTGCATAGAAAATGGGGATCATGACAAACAGGGGCCAGACATGGGGGTTTACTGTTACCTGGGCAGGACTCTCACTAACAGGGAGAGAGGGTTGTACTCCACCCAAGCAGCTCATGAAAGGCAGAAAGACACATACCAGGTGACACCAGCATAATCAGCGAGTCATTCACAAAGAATACAGCTCCCAAAATTCACTCAAACATTTTTTTTCCCCCTGTTATTTCCTTTTTCTAGAATAAACAAGTGAGTCAAACAAAGATCCGGGTGATCTCCACCATCGTCTTCATCCTGGCAGGCTGCATTGTCTTTGTGACCATTCCTGCATTTATCTTCAAGTACATCGAGGGATGGACAGCCTTGGAGTCCATTTACTTCGTAGTTGTTACTCTGACCACGGTTGGCTTCGGTGACTTTGTAGCAGGTGAGCAGCTTTGGGCCAAGGTGCAGTGCACAAGGGCTTCAGCTATTAGGATTTTTTCCTGGCATAGAGAGGAGGCTCTTCCCAATGTGTTATATCCCAGTGAAACGATGCCAGGTGTTTCTGTTGGGATTACTGGGCAGTACGACACCAGGCTGATTTAAGGTCCATTTGTAGGTTGTGAGCCTTCAGCAGTGTAGATAACGGGAGCCTGGAAAGTCCTGATTATCCTTTATCGTGCAATGAATTATGCAAAAGTAAAATTGCTTTCCCATTGAATGAGAGATTTGCATTAGTCCATTAGCACTCAGTGTGAGGCTGACTGCAGAAGCAAGCAGCCCACATGATGAATGGAGGAAGCTTTTACAAATGAGACTGAGCCATAGGTGTGTGGAATTCTCTGGTGTCAGATGCAGCAGTGGGCTGCTACTACAGGAGCTGCAGCATTTCAAAACCTGCATTCTATTTCCTCACCTTGGCAGAAAGTTTGACATTGCAGTTGCCCTGTTAAGGGAAACTCTTGTAGGAGAGAAGGACTAGTGGGGTATCTGTCTCTGTGCTTGGGGGAGACTCTCCAAGATTAATACAGTACAAGCAGGAGCTATAAATATGAACTCACATACAATTTCCAAAGAGGGAATTGAGATAGTTGGCTGGAGAGATGGGAGATACTTTTTTTTTTTTCACACGACTGCTTTGTTAACAAGAAAGTGGTTAAAATAAGTGGGTTTTTTCCTATCAGTGCATGACCTTTACTCCTCATTCCTGTTAGTTGTCCTAATTAAAAGTATTAAGTTTCCTGTGTTAAAAACAATCATATTGTTCTTCTTAGTGCCTATAAACAGAACAAGATAAAAACATCAAATAAAACTACAACATTTTCATTGCTGAAGAACAGAATACAAGCTTTTTTTTGTAGAAAAGACTCTGATCCTCCTCCTTTATGACATACTGGCATAGAAGACATGAATTATTGAGGAAAAAAAAGTCACTGAACAAAGAAAGACCCAGATATAAAAAAGCAAGTTTTACGAACATTCAGTTACAGAAGTGATTGTGTGAGCTTTGTCCATTTTAACCTCTTGGACCTGTAAAGGAATTCACAGATATTCTTTTAGGTGTCACAATGTGAAATAAAAAGAATTTACTATATTTTTCTTAATAATAGCAGTTTTCAGTATTATTTAATAATGTGATAGTAAAAAAGCTCTGAATATTAAATTGTTCTATATGCACATGATTAGGAGAATGTAGTCCACAGCTGGGTGGCTACTAACAAGCAGGATTTTTCAAAAATCATATGGAAGACCCTGAATAAGAGAACTTCAGAGGCATTTTCATGATAAGAGTTTAAGGCAGGTGATCACCAGGAGATTTGGGGTTTATTGCCGGCTTTGAGAGAGATTTTCTGCCCCTTTTATTTTCTGCCACTTTAATCTCTCAGTATCTCTGTTCCTTCAACAGCAAATCAAAACCACTATATCTTAATGGTTAGAACAGCATCAATGGAGCTATGCTGGCTTATTGCACCTAGAACAAATCCCAGCCCTTGTGAAACAGGGAGGTTTTTGTACTACAGTTGGAAATAAAATTGTTCATGGAGCCTGAAAAAATGGAGTTTCTGATAGGCTGAAAAAAGTGGTCTCATACTTCCTCAGTCACCTGATTACTCTGCAAGATAGATCCAGACAATCTGTTTCCTAGTGAGCTTCCTCAGGGACATGTATGATCAGAAGAGGCTTTTTGCACCATAGCAACAGCAGTCCCTACCTCCCATTGTTTCAGACTCTTAAAGACTGGAAGAAAAAGAGTGTGATTCATGCAGTCTGTGGGGAGAGATTAACATCAAAACCAGTGTTTGGGTCCCTGCCAATTCTGAAATGTCTGACCTTCCACGGGGGTGTTCATATTGAGTCTCGATAAAATTAAAGAGTCATAGAAAAGTCTCAGCTTGTGAAAAGCAAAAGGGGAAATGCTGAACCGTGTTGTCTGGTGATTTTAACGGGGAAAAACCCTAAAAGCTCTCTGCAGTTGTACAGAGGTGTAGGTGTGTAGCTCTTTCTAACCAAGGCTGGAGGTCAGGAAATATGCAGAGCTCTGCCTGAGTCTCCTGGTACACTTGAGGGACATGGCAGTGCCCGTGGGGCTCTGCAGACTCTTTGCTGCTCTCTCTCTTCCACTCAGGGCTGTGCCTGCCTCCCATGGCTCTCGTTCTTGAAGTGCAAGTAGCAGTGTGATGGGACTGAGAGTCTCGAAAGTAAGGTTGTGGTTGCTTTCTTTTGTAAATATTCTGTATTTTATTCTGTGGCAGGCAGCAACCTGGCAACTACCACAGTTATTTGAGGGTCTTTGTAGTCCATCAGGTTTGCCAAATGTCTCACTTCTTGTTTTGTCAGCTCATCCAGAGGCTTGCATGAAGAACAATAAAGTATATTTGTTGCTTGGTTTGATCTCCTATGAAGTCACTGGCCAGAGAATGCATCCCTCTGATGATACCCAGGCAGACTGCACAGCTTTATTTTCAGGGCTAATGCATGGCTGGCTTCCTGTCAGACACCCTGATACGGAAGACAAAGTTATATATTTTTTTCTGCACACAGACCTCTCAGTCCTGTATCTAAACCTACAAAAGTCTGGAAACTCTATAACTTGAGGGGGTTGATCTGTAAATTTTCTCAGCCATGAGGCTGCAGGCAGTTCAGAATAAGGAAGACTAGCTGTGTTAAACTTTTTTCTTGGACATGTGTTTGTGTTGCTGCAAGTACTATCAAAGTAGAATTTCAGAGCTGCTTCAGTGTATGAGCAACACAAAGGAAAGTGTTTTCTGGGTGTTCTGGCAGGTCACATAGCAGTAGAACAACAGGTGATTTTGAAGATTTTAAATTAAAACAGAATGGGTTCCTCCCATCTGACAGGCTTCTTGTCCTATTATCAGAACTGCATTGCTGTTGACAAGAGTTAAGAAATACTTTTAGACATTTTTCAGAATTACAGCTATTTCGTAACAATTTTGGCACCTCATGATTTGTAAGCACAAGTATATTCTTATTTCAGGAGGAAATGCTGACATCAAATACATGGAGTGGTATAAACCCTTAGTGTGGTTCTGGATCCTTGTTGGCCTTGCCTACTTTGCTGCTGTCCTGAGTATGATTGGAGACTGGTTAAGAGTCCTGTCCAAGAAGACACAAGAAGAGGTATGATCAGTAATTTCTCAGTGGTTTGTCCCCAGTTTCATGCCAGAGAAGAAAGTCCTCGTACTACTGTCCTACAGAAAGACTTTCCTTTGATATGGAAATCCAGGACACGGGAATATCTCCTGTGTCTGTCCTGAGAGGTTTTGTTCCTCACGAGAGCACAGCTTTTAGTCTTTGGCCATGGAAAAAGCTTCCACGACTTTGTGAGAAGTTGAGTTTTTGTGAACGTGTGTAGTAGATAATATTGTAGTTTATCACAGGGTGAAAAAGTAGGTTTTGGGCTTTAGTAAGGAAGGTGGATGAAAGACAAGATGGAGGAGTTTTGGGTGTTGACTCAGTTTCTTCCTTCTTCTTCATCTACTCCATTTCTGCAGTGTTGGTAGCACAGTCATTGGTCAGACAAAGTCACAATGCAGATGTAACGTGACAGAAGAATAATTAGGAATTGGTAGAAGAGAAAAAAACATACAACGTGTTAGGTATGTTGTAAAACTTAATTGGATAAGGTGTCTGTATAGGAGTCTTTGAAATCGTCCATTTTTTGTCTTGCTGGCACATGTCACTGAAGTGTGCAGGGTCTGCTGTCATCCAAGGCTCTGACTTGTGATAAAGAAATAATAAACAACTGCAGACTGAAGCCAGCGAGTCCCGCTGGTCTCATTCCTGGTTCCTGACCCTGGCACAGACTTTTCACCGGGGATTCCGAGTAAGGGAACCCCTGGTGTGGGAGGTAAATCCCACACTTTTAACATTAATTTATCTTTCTTTGTGTCCTGAAGGTTGGAGAAATCAAAGCCCACGCGGCGGAGTGGAAAGCCAACGTGACAGCTGAGTTCAGAGAGACGCGGAGGCGGCTCAGCGTGGAGATCCACGACAAGCTGCAGCGGGCGGCCACCATCCGCAGCATGGAGCGCCGGCGCCTGGGCCTGGACCAGCGAGCCCATTCCCTGGACATGCTCTCTCCAGAGAAGCGCTCCGTCTTTGCCACGCTGGAAACGGGGCGCTTCAAGGCCTCCTCTCAGGAGAGCATCAACAACAGGCCCAACAACCTGCGCCTCAAAGGCTGCGACAAGCTCAACAAGCACGGCCAGGGCGCGTCCGAGGACAACATCATTAACAAATTCGGATCGTCCGCTAAGATGACCAAAAGGAAAAACAAAGACCTCAAAAAGACCGTGCCTGAGGATATGCATAAAATTTATGAGACCTTCAGAAACTATTCCTTGGATGAAGAAAAAAAGGAAGAGGAAACGAAGAAGATGTGTAATTCCAAGAACACTTCTAGCACCGCGGTTCTGACCAACTGCATCCAGCAGCACTCAGACCTGGAAAATGGAGTGATTCCCAATGAAGCCAAAGAAAGGGAGCATAAAAACAAAGTGTTACTTTAAGACAGAAGTTAAATGTAAAAGATGCTTGACTTGAATTAACAATGTTGGTGGTTTTATATACATATATATCGAGACACGTGCCTTATACAGACTCCTTAATCAGTCTGAATGACATAGCATCGAAGAATATTTCACTGTGCCATAAAGACTCAAGCTTGCTCTGCCAAAACAAATCAGGAACACAGCGCTGCAGAATGGCAACAGAAAGCTACGCACATGGAAATTTCAGCCTGTATAAGATTACCAGGGCAAGACAGAGAGGAAGGGATTGAACCATGGTAGTGTCACCACAGGGCTCCTACCGTGGTGTGGTATTAGATGAAGGGCAGCTATGCAAGAGGAGCCTGTGAAAGGGATGAAAACCAGTGTATCTTTTTAATGGATCCATAAAGCCTTCCCCTGGTGATTGAAAAGAGGAGAAATGATTGGAGTGAACTAGAGACTTTAAGTAAGGCTTAGTTTACGTTTTGGCACGTGATCCAAGCTAGATTTTTTTTTTCCCTATATTTGCGTCAGATGCATTACCTTTCTAAATGCCAAAAGAATGTCCATGGGCACAGCCAGCAGCTGGGTGCTGGTTGGAAAATCCACACAGACAGAATTAAGGGTTGGATTGCTCTTTTCATTAAAAAAAAAAGAAAAAAAGAAAAAAAGAGAAAAAACCAAAACAAACAAAAAAAGCACTATGTGGGTATTTATCTTAAGCAATGAAAAAAAACAACAAAAAAGAAAAGAAATAAATAGATTTGTTTTCTCATGTAGGAAAATTCAATGTAAAGTCACAGCAAGAAAGTGCATATGAAGAAAATACATCTATTCTATGTTGTTTAAAATAAGAGAAACATCAATTTCATGATATTTGGCTAAAAGTGTAAAACAGTGGGCCAACTGTTTCTTTTTTAAAGAATTTCTCATTCACACTTTCTACCACTGGAAAAAACCCTTCTATTTTAATGCTGTAAGACTATAAAGACAGAAGGGAAGCTATAGCTTTTGCATATCAGCAAACTGCTGTTCTCTAGCTGAATCTGAATTTTTAAAAATAGACATAAGAGCACATACATGATTCAAATGAGGGCCAGGGCTACCATAGAATCTCAGGGCTCTCTGCTCCCTTTTGCTGGGTTTGGTTTAGACATAAGCTGCTGTCTTTATCTCAGAAAAAAAAAAGAAATTTAGGAAAAAAATATTGTGGTAATCTTTTAAGTGCTTATAGCTTTAAGTGCCATTAATGCTGTCATATTTTGTAAGTTTTTTAAACAAGTATTTTGAATTATTTGGTTTATTTCCTTTCAAGTACTATCTTTGTCGGAAATTTGCTATCCCTTTTATTGATAAAAACTAAACATGAGCTCTCTGCATTTCTAGACTAAAGTGAAATGTAACTAAATTGTGGGCATTTTTAAAAAATGCTTTGTGCTTTCTGGGCATATGGGTATGAAAAATAGAATTGTGTCTAGATTTGACAGTAGATTTTCAAAGGAAATGCTGCAAAATGATTAATAGGAATTGCAAAACATACTAATTTTTTTTATGGTGTCTGTCTGTGGGCTACTGGGTGGGCCATTGCAGAAAATAGAAAATTTTGCATGCTGGAAATGAGATAAATGTCATTGTACCAGCAATGCTCTTCCTGAGCTTTCACAAAATCCTAAATATTCTTGCAATTCAAACAGTTGTCTTCTAGGTGAGGTGAGCATGGATGTTGATTGCAGAGACTCTTGCAAGCCAGTCAAACATGCAGGCATCCACAGGTCATGCAGACACGGATTTTGGGAGTTGCATGCTGATGTCTACGTACACAAAAATGCATGTATCATTCCCTGATACTTTCTGAGATTTTATGCACAATAAGACAACTCAGAATCAAACTGGGCACCAGAATTCAAGATTGCCATGGGTATGAATGGAAGCATGGCAGTGTGAATGCAAGTTTTGAGTATACAGATTTGCATGTCTAATGACTCTGCTGGGTTTGCAGGACTGAGCCAAATTCTACTGGTGCAGAGGAGGAAAAAAAGTTTTGAGTTTGTTCTGTCTGCTGGTTCACTTCTCTTGAAATGTCTTATCATCTTTCTAATTTCATTACCTCTTAGAAAAGCAAGGATGAAAAAGCGATGTTCGAAAAATTTCAGGTCATTTGGGATTGCTCTAACTCAATAAGATCCCAGAGAAATTGAATTCTGCTTACTTCACCAGTGAATCTCTCAAAGTGCAGGGCTGCACTCTGGATTCACCTTGCCAGAAGCAGGGCAGGAATCCCAGTCCCTGGGGAATGTTCCACTTAACCCAAGAACTGCTGTGGTTTCTGGAGGCTTCTGTGCCAGACATCCCCGTGCTTGGCTTCCCATGGTGGCTGTAACCCCCAGATCCCATCCTCCTCAAGCCCCAGGCAGACACCAGCAAGGTGCAGCTCTGTGTAATTCCTCCTCAAGCACTAGAGCTCTTTAGCCTGCCTCTTACTGCTGGCTTTGGGCAGGCCCTGTGTGCCACAAATGAGCAAAAGTTGGGTAGGCCCTGTGTGCCACAAATGAGCAAATGTTGGGCAGGCCTCGAGTGCCACAAATGAGCAAATGTTGGGCAGGCC
>VXBU01008278.1:172264-229499 GCA_013400315.1 Bombycilla garrulus
CATGAGCTGCACAAAGTAGCAAATGTTGGGCAGGCCTCAAGTGCCACAAATGAGCAAATGTTGGGCAGGCCTTGAGTGTCACAAATGAGCAAATGTTGGGCAGGCCTCGAGTGCCACAAATGAGCAAAAGTTGGGCAGGCCTTGAGTGTCACAAATGAGCAAATGTTGGGCAGGCCTTGAGTGCCACAAATGAGCAAATGTTCTGAACTCTCATCCGTGAGCATCACTAATTCTGTAGTGCCAGGATGGATGAAGCATATCTTCAAGGCTGTTCAGATCTGGTGTTTCATTGGTAGGAGGTTGGGAGTGAAAGCTACAATCCAGATCTGGATTTGAATTCCAGAAAAGGTTCAGGAGTGGTCTGAGAATTGAAGGAACTCTTTGTTACATCATCCTGCGCTTTGCATCTGTGAAGGATCTGACACCCAAGAGCATCTCATCTGACTCTGAAAGCATGCAATTCATTCAATTTTGCAACTAATTCTCCTTGGTTACCAAATGCCAAGATCAATACCATGCATGCAGTGTTGTCTGTTCTTTAGATGAGTTCTACTCACAAGAAACGCTTGCCTGCAATAGAAAAGTTCTGCATAGTCACACAGACACCTGTAAAGATATGGGAGATGCATTTTCTCTATGTGAAATATAAAATTTAGCCATACCCAGGGCATTTCTCCTGATTAGGGTCAGGGAAAGTAAAGTCTGCCTCGTAGGAATTATCTCTGTGAGCAGGGAGTTGGACAGCAGGCAAATCACAGAAAACAAGTCAACATGGAAGAGTGAGGAGGCAAAATTTGTTGGGCAAATTCAGAACTGTTTGCTCTGATGCAAGAGAAGGACAATGACACCTTGGCACAGTTTTAATCTAACTTCCTGAGTTCTCAGTCTGTCCCCTGTCCAGATTCTAGGTGAGGGTGTTTGTGTCTCATTGTAGTTTCACTGTGGCCGTGCCATACAGGAGCCCCTGGCTGACATTTTATCAGCTGTTTATTCAGCATCCCCTGGTTTGGATTATAATAGTTCAGGGACAAAGGTGATGCTCAATAAACTCTCAGTGAGATGCTGAACAGAGCATTTGATGACCTTTTGTATGGAAGCAAAATGCTCTCTTTCATTTCTCTCCATTTCTGTGTCTGTGAAACTTGCCAGGCTACGACAGGAGTAAATATTTTCTGCTAGATGATTGCCTATTAAATACCTCAATATACATAGTTTTTATTATAATATGGGAAGTGCAAATGGTGTATTTCATAGGGGGCCAGTCAGAAACATCTTCACACCTAAAACAACATTTTAATGAGCTAAATTGCTTTTCTCCTTTTAAAGGCCATCCCTTGTTTTAATTGTCTGCAACAGCAGGAGAGAGAATCTCAGTTCAAACATCGAGTGTTTTTATGGCTAAAATTCTCATCCTCTGGCATTTAGTAACACCTATAAAAAAACTTGTAATGTTATTTCTAGTAAGGCTTTTCTACCACTATAGAAAGGATTTAGCAAAATTAGTCTGAACCATATCCAAAACTTCTTTCTCTAAATTAGGCCCTTTCCCAGCAGCCTGAAAATAAGAGGTCAAACAAAAGTGTGGGTTACTGATTTTAACTCTCTGAACCTGCCTTGAGTATAACATGGCTTGACATGGGAATTGGGACCTGGAGGAACAAACGAAACATGGATTTTCTGTGGCTGCAGCCCTTGCACACAGAGGATGGCTCAGCTGCTGTATCCCTACAGCTTTCAGAAACCATCATAAGCATCACTGAACTTGTGCAGATACTGGTTTTCATAAGATTTGTAATTTCATTACCACTTAATGGGAACATCATTTCTAATGAATCCTAGAAATAATAGTAAATAAAATACAATAATCCCCCCTCAGTGATTTATATTCATGAAACCTGATTTTGATTGTGGCCATGAAATTATAAATCACCCAAGCTTCTGCTGCCTGGCTTTAGGATGTCTCTTGAACCAGCCTGCTTCCTCCAAAGCCATTAATGGACTACGCCAGAGACTTTCTGCAAAAATCTCTAACCCATAATGAAATTATGTCAGAGTTCAGGTTATTAAAACCTTGTCCTTAAAAGCCCTCCATTTTTCTGAAGTATTTGTATTTATGCTGTACATGGGCTGTTTGTTTGCCGGCTTTGTTTTTCTCAGGGGTTTATTTGTGCTGTCGAGTTGCATGATGTCTGCTACTCTCACATTTCCCATTGTCCACCAGAAATAAATTACAGGTAAAGACCAAGCATCATGTTATGTTGTGTACTAACCTAGAGCAGGAGGTCTCCTAGAGAGCAGATATGAATTTGAAAGGTGGCTGGGGACTGTTTCAGTCCTCCCTGTACTGTATTTGCTTGTTCTGAGCTATGTTTTGTCTAATCTAGGCCGAAATCTGCCCCTGTAAGTCTGTGCAGTAAAGTGAAGCTCGCTTGTTATTTTTAAGCTCTTTATAGCAAAGGCCTGCTCTTATAACTCACCTCTACTGTGCAATTCTTACTTACTGGAATGGCATTATGTCAATACTAAACACAAATAAGCTCAGCTTCAGAAACACATCCCTAGGCATTTAAATATCAGTGAGAACACAAGGCAAATCAACACAAATCTGTGGAACTCAAATAAAGGCTTGTAAATGCATGTATGAAACTGGCTGGCTGAAATGTATCACCAAAAAAAAAATGTAGATCTGAAACGTCCTTTGGGTTGCTGCAATTTTCCCAAGGTCCCCATCTCCTTCACTATCAGGAACAGTTACTCTCCTTAATACCTTTGCTTGACTGGAGTGTATTCCTTCCTCCTGCAGCTGCAGTTCAGGACTGTTCAGTTGGGAACTGTTGACTTCAGCTGTTGAAATCCCTGAGGCAGCAGTTCCAAAAAGCTAATTTGAGGCTGTCCTGATGTAGCCAGGGCACAGTCTGTGAGCTGGACCGTGCTGGGATGGGAAGGTCACTCCGAAGGCCTCATCCACCCCAGTGCTGAGCTCTCAGGAGCCGGATGAAGAAAGGCCCATGCTAACACCCCTCATGTGGCACAGATCGCTGGTTATTGCCCACAGATTTACTGGTGATGGCTCCTTGCTCCATGTGAACTTCTTGTGCTCCCTCATCTCTGCTTACAGGTCATAGCTGAGCTGTCTTATCAGCAGGAGATAACAGTTCTGCTGCTCTTGGGGCAGAGTGGGCGTTTCTGTAGCATTTATCCTTTTGAGGCGAAGAGGATCTGCTTTCCCCCACTGATCTTGAGAGCAAAGCAAAGGCAGGTGATACTTGGCATGTGAGAAAGGGTAATTTTGTCTCCCAGATACATTCTATCCCCAAAGCCCTTTTTACTGTGGGAGCTGGATGCTCTCAAGAGGAAAGCTTATGGTGCCTACTGTGAGATGTAAGACAAACACACCAGCTTGCAGCCTCCCATTTTGCAGTTTCTCAGAACCTGGGTTCATATAGTAGTTTTAATTAGAAAAATGCAGAGGTTTTGTCTAGACCATATCTTCCCAACAATTTAAATTTATTCAAGGCAGTGTATCAATGTAGTTTTAGAGTACTTTTTTCCCAAGTTCTAATAGAATTTGATCTGGACCTTGGACAGTACTGAGAAACCACTATTAGTAATTTTCAGCTTTGTGTTTAAAAAAAGAAGTTTCTTAAAATTTGGTGAAATATTGTTTTGGGATGCTGGTCTAATATTTTTTCCTGATCAACTTCAAATTATACTATAAACAATCAGTAAAACCACTTGCAATGATATTCTATCTACTTTCTTGTCTCTGTCCCTCTTTCACTCTTTGTATAAGATTCAATGGTGCTTTGGAAAGGCATTCTCAGAAAAATGGAAATTTCAGAAATGTCATTACTGGGGTGCAGAGCAGAATGTGCTTGTACCAACTTGATAAGTTTTGCTGCTATTGTCTTTATTTTATGATGTATTGTTTTAAAATATTAAAAAAATTCGCAAGACCATCCAGATGAAAACACTTTTCCTGCTGTGTTTTTTTCTCTTTTTGTTGTTTTATCATCCAGCAAGGGGAGAGAAACTTTAAATAATTTCCTCTTTTGTGTCTCTAGAAAACTGTGCATTGCTGGTAATATCCCTTTTGCTGGACCTTTGAGCTTGTTTTTGCCCCTTCTACCTTTTCTCCTGGTTGATGATCCAAATTCCCATATTTCCTGGGTGTCTAATTTGGGAAGCCATGGCACTGGGCTGGTTTCAAAAGAGAAACACAAATTTCCAGCCATCCTTCTACTCATACGTAGCCATTCCTGCAATTAGTGACCAGTCAATAGGGAAGCAAGAATCAGAACTTTGGTGAGGCTCTGTCTCTCTTTCCTGGTTTCTTTACATAGAAATTATTTGCCAGGATGACTGGAAGAAATTATGGATGGACAGATGAGGTGAAGATTTTTGACCTTGGGAAGCACAGACGAGCTTGGGGTTGTCTTTTTACTGTGAATTCTTTTGTCTTTTTGCAGCTTTTTTGATGTTTTTGTGTTGACTGCTTCCCATGTTGGGCCTCAGATTCCCTCACTGTCTTGCTTTTTCCTTTAGCTTGGGAAACTGCAACCCAGGCCAGTCCACTCACAGAGGGTGCAAACCCTTGAACCTTGAATTCTTCCTTTTGTCAGCAAATTGGGGTGATAAAAATTCCAGTAATCTTGGTCCACAGTTCTGCATAGTGTGTATAGAGACCCCTCATGGCTGAGCCTCTGTTTGACTTTGAGGAAAAAAAAAAAAAGAAAAAACCTTCTCTGGGCTGAGCAAAACAATCTCCCTTGTACTTGTGCTGCTTTTTATCTGCTTTTTGTGCTCCTCAGTCCATACTGATTCTTGCTACTCGTTGTGTATTAACAGTGCAAGTCAATACATATTTCTCCAAAGCCCACCTCCCTCTCCAAAATTATCTCTCTTCCCTTATGAGTCTCTTAATTGGACCTACTTTAGCTACTCTGTATCACTCTTATTTTTCATGAAGAAATGGTTATTTACATTTTCTAGTTTATGCACATTCTGCTTGTTCACTTGATTTCCAGGTCCAGACTTTACCAAGCTGTTTGCTCTGACATTGTGACCTACTGCCTGGGATATAGAGATGGTACTTAAGTTTCTGGAGTTCTCCAGCAAATTGACCAATTTAGCAAACAAAAGAGTGATCCAAGTCACTGTTCGGAGAGGTGATTGAGAAAGGCAAAGAACAGAAGAAGAAACCCCAACAAACCAGCATAAAACAAAGCGTGGATGTGTGACTGGGAAATGGATTTATCGAGGATTCTCTGGGTATTTTAATCCAACATGTGACAAATTGTGAAACACCTTTCTTTTTTCTCCAAAATCTGTATGCAGAATGCTGAGGGCTGCACTAAGATTCTTGCTGAAAAACAATTTTCTCAGTACAGTCTGCTGTTTTCCATAATACCAACTACTTTTGAAACAAGTTGCTACACGGTAGAAAACCAATTAAAGTTGCTTTAAAAACAACACATTAGCATATAATAATAAAGTAACATACTAAAATTGAATAGTTCAGGAAGGAGTATCCCACAGAGATTTCACAGCACATTTTTTGGCCTGGCAGTTGTCACTGCAAAGCTTTAGATCATTTCCATGGGGCACCCTGGAGACTTTCCCCACTGGAGGAGACTGCCTCCAGGTCATCCCTTCCTTTCACTGTGGCACAAGGTGCTGATGTTTTTCTTGATGGAGAACTCTTTGGAGAGCGCCATCTCTGAAGCAGATCAATGTAAATGTCATTACTGAACCCAATTTAAACTGGATGGATGGACACCACAGGTTTGACTCCAAGCAATTAGCTAAATGGACCTGTGCCACTATTTCCTTCTAAGTACAATTATCTGACTGGGAAGAATAAAGCAGCAAATTGAGATTGTATAACATTCCAAAGCATGTGGTGACCGTGAATCTTGATTGTGCATATGAAGGGCTTGCTTCCCCCTTGCATAAATATCTGGGCAGAAAAAGAGACACAAAAAAATCCACAAAGGACAGAGGTTGGGCCTGTACATCTCCCTGTGGTTTGTGGGAAAGAAACACCCAGTGCATTCCAGGGCACAAGCTGGGAACACTACGATTGAAAAAGAAACAAAACAGCACATGAACTGAGGCTGTTTTGCAAAGAGCCATTAAATACAGACAGCCTCATGAGATCATTTTGATGGTGTCAAATTACGGACCTGAGAGTGACTTTTAGGAAGTCACAGCAGGAAAAACAAGAGTCCTGGCAGTGATTGTCACTGTTGAGGTGTGGAGAGGCTGGAGCAGGGCTAATTGATAACTCCTCCACAGTGAATAGAGCAGCAGGCGTTCGAGGCACTGAGCACAAAGAAAAGTTTTGTAACAAGAGAAATAACGGGCACTGTCTGGGTAACAGCAAGATTTCAGGTGTGCCTCATTTGCCCAAAGATACGAATTGTGCTGTCAGATTTACACCAAAGTGTTTAATCCTCCAACCATGGGTGTCTGTAAGACAACAGCCTACTCAAGTATTTAGCCCAAAGTCTATGCTAGAGCAGGTCCATCTTGTGGGGAATTCATGCTGTGCTGTGAAGCCAGTTACATTCTTTCATTTCCATTTCTCACTCTGATGTAGCTCAATTTGACAAACTAAATATATTTTGTCAAGCTAAGAAGAAAAAAAAGCCCCAACAACTAAATAAAAAAGAGCAACAAATATCCCCTTAAAGGCTGCAGTTGCCACTTTTTCCCCCCTGGATTCCTTCAGCACAGCTGCCTGCTGAGAATGATGTATAACAGCATTTATAACGTTATTTAGAAACAGCAGGTCTTGCTGTTTGGAGAAAGGTGTATGACTGCATTTCTCACGAGAACGAAAAGAGGAGGAATCTCTCTGAAATATGGGCTTGTCTTAAACTGGAAAATAAAATTTTTACTATCTCATCCTTGAACCATGATTTCCTTTTCAGCAGGAAGTTATTTTCTATTTCGCAGCTTAACGAGGGCTTTAAATGAATAATTTCATTCCTGCTTTTGATTGCTTAAGTTTCCTGCCTTGCTAAGCCTTCGCTAATCTATGAAAACAGGTGGCTTCCTCTCTGTAGAAGGGACTCCCTCCCTCAGGCTGAGTACTAAGAAATTAGCCCTGCCCACTTGCAATCCTGTATGAAGCAAACTGAGCTCATCAGCTCTTACTTTGCAGTTCCCAACTGAGGCAATTTAATGCAACAGCAAAAGAAGTTTGGGCCGTGCTTGGTAATTTCTCTTGCCCATTATCAGTCACACATCCCTCCCTGGGTTCCTGATTCCTCTTGTCCTCCCCTCACTACCACCCATGGCAAGGGGCTCGCCTGCAGTAAATTCAATCTGAGTTCTGTGTGAGGGCGTTGCTGATATATGTTTTTTTCATGTGTAAGGTCAAGCTGTGAAGGCCAAGAAAATGGAGGTACTTTCTATAAATATAATAATGACCATCATATTTGTGGTCCTCAGGCTCTTTGTCTTAAGCAATAACCATCTCTGGTGTGTGGATCTCTGTACGTTGGTCCAGACACACTTATCTGCTATTAACGTGTAGCACACCTCCATTAAGCATCCAGATGATGGGAAATGAGTGCACTGGGGATGCTCTCAGGTGCTGAAAGATGTTCCAAAGAAATAAAGTGTTATATGGCAAACCTTGCGGCTTAGTAAGAGGAAATAGTGAAATCTTTTCCTCTCTGGGTCTGGTGATGTTGCTTAGTTACTTAATCAGTTTGTTGGTCAGTCTGTACAAAGAATTAAAAGAAGACCTGCAGGTGCTTATGGGACCCAGAAAAGGGAATTTGTTTTACAGTGCTGTGTGGTTTGGAAAGAAAACTGTCTAACAGGGAGAAAGTGAAGACTCTTTGGAGGAGGTTTCCATGTCCATTAATGTAATCATCCATAACTTGCACTGCAATCAGAGCGTGTCTGGAGTGCAGAAAGGCAGAAAGCGTTGGTTGAAATGTCAGCCTGTCAAGCCACAACTTGATAAGCTGGAGTCCCTTGGCCAGGCAGAGACGTGGATGTGTCACCAGCTGTGACAGGGGCACGTGTGGGGACACTGCAGGGCCAGCTTCAAACGAGGAGTCCTGCAGAGTAGGCAGAAGTGGGGTTTCTTCTGCTGAGATCAGGGCATTTTGGCCTCTCTGGTCCGTTTAGAGACAGAAGCACCCACTTTGTTTCTGAGTATTTTAACAACCATAACAGCAAAAGTCTTACCTTTCTTTTCATTGTAACAAAAATTCTGTCATATCTTCATGGATACTAGGAGTACTTTTCCAGAGAAGCAAACCCTGCTAAATATAAGATTTGTTTTTTAAAATTTATTTTAGAAAAGTAAAATAGGAGTGGATTCCATTAAGGGATGCTCTGTTTGGATCAGACTTGAAATAGGTGTTGGATCAAACATTAGATGCAAAATCTCACAAGGCTAGCAAAATACCGTGACAAATCTGGGCTAAAGACAGATCAGAAAATAAATGAAATCTTGGTAAAACTGGAGCTCAGAATTACTGATCTTTCAGTTCAAAGATGACCTCTGGAAGACAAAAAAAAAAAATAAATGCACCATTTGTGGATCAAACAAATTGAAGTAATATCTTAGTGAAATACAAAAGAGTAAAATAACTCCAGTCAAATTCAATTTGAATTAATTATCTTTTCAATCTGAAAGCAAATGTCACATTTCCATTTAAAATGAACTTTTCCCTGAAAGTTACGGGAGCCATCTATTACTTCAAATGGAAAAAGGAAAGAAAAAAAACCACCTGTCTTTTTTTCTTTTTTTTTATTTTTTCCTTTGAGACGAATAACCAACATATAATTCAACTAAATTTGGTTTGTCAACCCAAATGAGAAGTCAGATGGTTTAGCCAGCAGGAGGCATATATTGCTCAAGTAGGAGCAGGCTGGTTCTTTCCTGTTCTACACAAAATCTCTGGGCAGCTCTGAAGCCTGCTCTCTCCAGTGTGCATTGAACACAATCACTAAATCACTAGAAAAAGCAACCTCATGTTTTGGAAACATAGAATTTTCCCATTAGGAGTTTATTGTAAGGAACAAATTTTCAGTTGAGCAGCCAATGCTAAGATTAGGGCATGTATGAACTCTTGATAATTGAAATTATTTTGATACCAGAGTAAGTGCTACTTGTGTATTAATTTAAATTCTAGAGAGAGGATGTTTTCTTCCTTGAGGCTCTTGTTTCAGCTTCATATTTAATGTACTATGTTGTATTTTGAAAGTCACAGAATGTACATGAAGCACTAGGAAGGTAGGAGAATGTGAAGTGCAGAAAAAAATTACAGTGTTGTTAGTGATGTGATGATTAATATTTATTTACTTTTTTTTCCCCCAGTGGAACACTTCCTTGCCAGATCTCATGTTCTAGGAAATACCAATTAATTGTTGTCAGAATACTTAGGAAATATCCTTGTTCCTACTTTATAGTATTGGAAATGAATTAGATAATTGTGGTTACACAGAAACCTGTGCCCAAGCAAGGGTTTTAATTCTACCTCGTTACAACATGCTCTAGTAGCTCAGCAGCCATGCTTTCTTGATTATTCCATGGCTCAGGTGCAGCTTTTCCTAGAAATAAACTGCTGGATTCAGCTTTGAGAGTATTCCATGTACATCTATTTATTTATTTTTTAATTAATTGCTAAATTGCAGTCAGGCTTTCACAAAACTGGTAGACGCCAGAATCGAGATTGTCTATGCACCTGAATTCCTCCTACGTCTGCTTTGTGGGACAATCTTTGATTTACATCACCTCAGACTGCTCACGGGGTTTCTGTCTCATGCTGTGGGTTCTGATCAGTTACTGAGTACTTTATCTGTCCCCTCATGTTCACCACGTCAGCCTTTGCCTTATTTACTGAAAACTTTTCCACCCCCTCTCTGTGGATTGATCTTTTCTCATGTGCTTTTCAGTAGCGTCAATCACGAGCGCATCAGGAGTGATTCACCAGCACTGACTGACTTCAAGGAGGCAAGGCAGTGCTATTCCTCCACTCAGAGGGCAGAATGGAGGACAAAAAGGCTCTTTCCATTACACCACGGGTTCAGTCTTCATTCCTAGGAATCTGGAACCTGAGATTTTACTGCAGTACCGTGCAGCACCTTGGGATGTAACGGCTCCAGGGGTAAATGTCCAGGAAATGAGGATGAAACAGATTCTGATCACTTTAAAAATCTTGGTTACATGGCTTGCTCAGCATTTCCAAGGAGAGATAGGGGAAATAATGCAGTTTTCTATCATGGCATTTAATTTCCTCAAACAAAAACCTGTTCTACTTTCTGTATCAGAGTTTGTGAAGACATACCACATCCTGGAAGTGGTATCCACCACCTCAGGTGTCAGGAATGACAGCTGAGGCTTTTTCCTTCATTCAACACAGAAGCTACATAAGTATTACATAAGTCATCAAGAATGTTTGCTATTAGAGCAACAACCTTTGGAATGCCAAAGAGGTTACTGGATTTTTCCTGAAGTTCCTTCCAAGTTCTGAAAAGATCATCAGGTAAAAAGCCTTGCATATCTGGAGCAAATGGCAAAAGAGGAATATCAGTGCATGAAGATACTAATCCATCTGTAAAAAGGAAATACAGCATAGAGAGTTAAAGAAACACCATAGCATAATGTAAATATTTCCCTGGTAATTGAGTGAACTTTTGGTGATGTATTATGAATAGCCAGCCTTTCTGTGCCCAGGTGTATTGCATACTGCTGCTTTGTTTTCAAACTGTGGAGAAAAGTGAAGGCTACAGAGATAAGACCATGGATGTTCCAGTAACTATTTCATCTGTGCAGTTCAATTTAAATCCTTGTATAAGATCTTAAATTTGCAGTAGATAGTACAGAAAATACAAAAATCTCCACAACTCTATAGTATTTTGTAGTTAATCAAAAGCTCAGTAAGAGAAAAGGGCAATTTTCCAGTTGAAGTATTCCAGAAAGTCATGGGGTTCCAGGTTTCTCAAAAGACATTAAAGGGAGAACCCACATGAATCAGTGACAGTTAGATTCAGAAATAGCACAGCTTGCACTCCTCTTGCTTCAGGCAGAATTTTTATTTTGGCTTTGCAACTACCATATTTTGGTGGTTTTTTTTTTTTCACCTTAAATATTTCATAAGTTGCTCATGGATTTTGAGTAACTCTTTGATCAAAGATGGAAACAATGGCTCAGTTTTGGAAGTGCCTGTTGCCTCCCAAACGGGCAATGCCCTGAGACCTCACATTTCTTAACATTCTGTCCCCACTTCCGTCAGTTAATGAGAAACAAGAGAGAAGTTAGCGAGGGAGATCCTGAAATAGAACACCTCTCCAGAGGGTCCTACTACACCAGCATCCAGTCTCCTTTTTTCCAACACTTTTTCTCTTTTTTCCTGCCAAGTGCAGTGTTTTTTGCAGTACCCTTTTTTCCCTCCCCCAAGTCTTGTGAGCATCAGGTGTCACCAATGCCGGTGTTACCAGTCCTTTCAACTGTGGAAGACATCTGGTGGAGCTGATACTTAGAAAATGAGGGATCTTTTGGTTTTGATATGGTCAGTTGTCCTGGCAAGGGAAAAATAACCCTGTTTTGAACCTGAGCTTCCAGCAGAAGAGAGAATAAGAGGAGGGTATGAGGAATATGGAAACAGCTTTACTCTGAGCAGCAACCTCCTTTTCTTTTTCTCCCTTTGTCATAGTTAGTTGTAAGCTCAGGTAGACTTAACCCTATACCTTTTCTTCTTTTTATTATACAAAAGAAGAAAAAAGATTGTGTTAAAGTTCCAGGGAAAGTATCTTTTTCTTTTTCCTGATTCAATTCTCATCACAGATTTTAGTGGGAACTGAATTTGGTTTGCACTTTTGCAATCTGCATTAAAAACTTAAAATAGTGCAGCACATTTTGCTTTGAAACTGGGAATCTGTTGCTTGACCTCACTTGTTTATACTTCACTGTATTTCCTTCAAGTTGTACATAATTATTTCTAAATAGAGTGGCAATCTGTGCTTTTTCTTTAGTGCATCTATTCTTCTATAGCCTATGATTAGCTATTACTTTGTTATATGATTATTTTATTTTTTGCTTGTTTGTTTTAAAAGACCATAATAACGCCCCACTTCATCCTCTGGAAATTCTATAAAAAAATGCTGCTTTTTCTAATGGCTCTGGCAGACTGAGGTCTGGAAGCCTTTGATCTGGAACATCAGTCATTTCTTTATTCCAATATCTCGTTGAAAGTCTGCTTATTAGACGTCTCTCAGCAGTCATAGGTTGTTTCCAGCTGAAGTTCCTGTCATGGCCGAGCCACTCCATTATCTCAGCGAGGCCCAAGTGAAAAGCAGAAAAGCCTTGGTGCAGTTCCTTCTCCCTGGGTTGCATTAATTGTGCTAAGAAGTGGAAGGTATTTAGTTTTGGCACTGCTTTGCCATGGCTTGGAACACACACCACAAAGTGGATGGTTCAATTGGCAGTTTGATACAGCAATTTGTCAGCAGAACCACATTGTCAGCCTAATGTTTACCAGCTGCTTTAGAGATTGAGGCACTTCTGCATCAGCTTAGTCCTTTCTAGGGCAAAAATCATTCCCTAAAATGCAGAGGGCAGAACATTTAAGGCTCATCCTGTAACTTTTCAAGGTCTGCTATAAGTATTGTAACTGAAAGGATTTGGAATGAAAAAAATAATTGCCTTTTTGCCCAGCCCCAAACAACTGTGTTTCGAAAACCTTTATTTCTGAATCAGTAGTCTGTTAATCATGGAACATCAATCTTTTCAAAGAGTCCTGATTGTTGTTCCATAGTTTGGTTTCAAATTGAGGAAGTGGCTTGGACATAGTATTATCAAAGGACGTTTTCAATCCTTTATGACAAATGTGAAGGAAGCAGGGGACTAAATTTTTAATTTTACTTCTTATATAAGTCATTTAAATTTAATGTAAACATTTGTGAGCCTCTGTGAGCAAGGAGGACTGGAGACACCGTTCACCATTCAATCCCATGAGGAAATATTTGCAGCCACGAATTGCAAAGATATTGAAGCAGCATTTCCTATGACCTCTTTATGCACTGCATTTTCACGTTTAGCTGATAACTGAGCATGGCAGAGCCGGTGTGACTCTTGTCAGGGGTGAGAACTGGCCTTGGGTACAATGGGGATTTCATTACATCGTGGCAATGTGTCTCAGAGGACCCTTGCTAATGGTGATAGATAAATAGGGCCGTGCATGTCCAGTATCATAAATACATGCTATGATGTCATGCCACTTCAATGACTTTATCTGTTTATATATGCATCAAAGGGAGCAAAAAATGCTTAACTTGCTTCAGTGAGTTCTAAGCAGAAAGAGAATAGATGAGAGCTGAAGGTTTGGAGCACACTGAATCATTCAGGAAATAAATTATTGATTATGTTTTCCTTTCATTTTTTCATTTTTTGAGTCATCACATTTGTGTTAGCCAGCCATAGTGTTCTGAGGTTATCTGCACCAATTTACAAATTTTTTATCTGTCTTCTAACCACGGTGCTAGTTCAAAGTGGGGAGTGCCCTTTTTGTCTGAGATGGACAGTGTGGAGTGATTAATGTGGATTTCTGCCTGTGCATAATGGCTTGACAGTAATGCCTCCTTTCTGCTGTCTCCTAAGCAGGTACAAAGGCAACAAAGACCTTTGCTTAATGAATCTAATTCCCATATGTCATTTAGAGGTATTCACATCTGCCTCTCTCAAACAGACCCAAGAGACGTCCCGTCTCCCTCCCCCTCTGAGGAATTCATACATTTTTACTGAGCATTAACTTCAAAAAGGGCTTGTTCTGTTTCACCCAAAGGGTTGTGCTGTCACTGTGCCTGGCAGGTGCTGATTTTCTGTCATCCAGAAAGTGAGGTCTGAAGCCAGTAACAAGCCAGGAGAGGGGATGGGCTCTCCAGCTGAATGTGGACCTGGCACAGGACCTGGGACCTGCTGACCTTCGTGGCAGTGCTCCTGTGCATTCCAGCTGCTCCGTGGAAAAGTAGTTTTAGGCGAACAGGGAGATGACAAACCTGTTCTGCCTTCCCATTCTGAGTGTAGTGGCTCCTGGCAGCCCTTTCAGTCCTCAGTGCTGATGAGCTGTGCCTCAAGTGTGAGACTGCCCAGTACTGATGAAATAAATGCCGGGCTTCCTTCTAAGCTCAGGGGGTGCACAGGAGAAAGAGAGAGAGAAGGAATTATCTGCATGCAAGTGTCACTGGCTCTGTGAGGTCTTAGCATTCACCTGTTCAGCTGAGTGGTTCCTGATGAGCCTGCAGATAATTCAAAGGACTCTGGAACCCGTGTGGCTTGGTCTTTTACTTATTCTAATGCATTCCAGTCTGCACTGTACAGTAAATATAGAAGGAGCAGATGGTAGGAAAACAGGCTCTACTCCCCAGGGTGAGATGATAATTTTTGTATGAATATGCCTTTCCATGTGCTGGGGGGTTCTGGGCTTTATTGCCAACCCTCGGTGGGAGAAGTCCTGGGTGGCTGCTGGGTGTCCCTCCTCGGAGCCACCTTGGGGTGGCAGCTCCTCCCCACCACGGGCTGTCCCCTGCCCTGTGTCCTCATGGCTCCCACGATAAGGACTGAGGGGATAACAGCTGCTCTTCCAGTCACTTGAACAACGCCTCTTTCGGTGTGGGGAAAACCACAGCCATTGTCTGAACCCAACAGAAGCACAACCATGAAGTACTTGTTCCTTGGACCACACCTTTTGGAGTATTTATTTACCTCTTTTTAACATAGCTTTTCAAGTATTCTGTTATCAAAGTCTCTAGTCAACACAAGTCAGGTTGTGTTGGTTTTTATACATAAGTTTCTGATATTATTTCATGCTGTTTATGATCAACTTGTTTGAAAAGAAGCCCTGGGGAACTTCCTATTATTTCCCTTTATTGTTTTTTTCTCAGATTGCAGTGATCCTGTCTGAAGGCAGATAATGTCAAAACACAAAATGCACCTGAAATCTCAGCCGTCATCACTCTGGAATGTCATAAATATCTAAAAATTCTGGGTTTGTTCTTTGTGTTAGGTCTTGCCCAGATTCAGAAGGACCTGCCTGTTCTGCAGACTCCAGCCTGAGAAGCCTAGCATGGCCAATGAGAGTCCTCAGAGCTGTGCATTGATCCTGGCACTGGGTAAATCTGTGTGCAATTCCTTGCCTTGCCACAGCTTTGTTTGCTTTGCTTTTTAATGGCTTAAATAGTCATGATTCTCAAAAATTAATAATTCTCAAAAATTTAGTCATGGGTAGGCAATTTCTGCTTGAATATGATCATTACAAGGAAGGAAATATTGTTTGTATTTGTTTTTAGTTTAAACCACTTTAAAAAAAAAGCTTTCATGCTCAAAGTTACATACATATCACTGATTTTGTTCGGGTAACTTGCCCAAAGGAATTTATGGGCCTATAGTTTCAGATTCACGTTCATAGCTGTGACATTCAGGGGTTTCTTTGTCTCATGGCTGCTAAACAGCTTATTTAAAGACTTTTACTTCATTTTTTCCCTAATTCCAGGGCAGTTATTAATCCAGCTACAAACTTCTTCTGTTTGCCAAACTTGAAATACTGTGCTGATCTCAGACAGGAGCTGGGGACACAAAAGGGAAGGAATCAGTGTGCTTTTTCCCCATGGAATCCTACAGAACTGATTTTGTGTCAAATTTATGGGAAAATGTTAATATCCTTAAACTAATTGAAATACTGTAATGCCAATATTGCACCAAAGAATTGGTGGAGGTAGAATTGAGCACACCCTTAACACATCAAGACAGGAATCTTCATGCTGGATCCCTTAGAAATTTTGCAATATTGAGAAGTATAAAAGTATGTCGAGGCCTCTGGTGCGGAACCTCACCCAAGCTGCTGGGCTTGCAGAGCTGAGAGTGATATGTGGAAGAATTTTACAATTTGTAAAAGTTATGAAGTAGATATGGTTTATTTTAGTGCTGAGGTGCATGGGGATAATTCCTTTAAACACTGAAAAGTTGAACTTTTCAACTTTGTCTCCTTGTTCATGTGTTTTAGCTCCTTGGGCGCATTCCAGGCCTTGAGATAATTCTCGTTGGTTCAGGCCCTGGTTTTACCACTTATCTCTGGTAGCCTTGCACCCCTCACACTGTTTGCAAGTTCTGGCTCAGTTTATTGTAAACTTCGTCTGCATTTTGCAAGCACAATAAATGTCAGGCATTCCTCGTTGTCTGGTCAGTTAATTTGTGATAATTATTCCTTACTCTTCAATTCCCTGTCTCAGGAGCCTCAGCGTGACTGACCACGAGTCCAAGCCCACAGGGGTGCGTTACTACCTGACCACTAATGGGGACTTTCATCATTACAGATATCAGAGGGTGCAAGTAAGATGTCAAAATGTTGATAAGCAAACTAATCCTAATCTTCAGGTTTAGTTTTGAGTGATCCAAGCAAGTCAGATCTCATTCTGGGATCCTCTTGAACGTATGGGTGGAAACAAATTCTAGTGCTTCCTCTGGCTGGAGAGCACTTCTCTTTGTCACGGGTTAAAAGGAGGTGATCGAGCTTAAGTGTCTTACTGAGCCTTTAATTTATGAAGCAGCCCCCAAAAAAGAGGCTTTAGGAAGCCTGCCAGTGCTAGCTACTCTCTAGCATTTCCTATTTGGTATTTCTATTTGCAGGGTAAATGCTGCACAAAGAACCAGCCCGTGACCTGGGCCCCTCATTTCTGCCAAAAGCACAGAGCAGATGGACAATGAGGCAGAACCCCAGAGGTTTATTTCTGCAGATACTCAGGGCATCTCTTCATAGTACAGCCATAGTCTGCTCAGGCAAGAAGGTGTCTGGTCTGTAACAAGCTGGGTCTATGCTGGGAAACATAAATTTCAGAAGTTGTGGGAATTTAAATCTGTGTAATGATGCAGGAAAATCAAACACACTACCAGGAGGCAATAACAATTTTTTTAATAATAGACTTGAAGTCTTCTGCCTTTCTAAAGCCAGACAGGACAATTTGGGTTTTTTTGTTCTTGTTTTGATAATGAGACCTCCCAGTGCAAGGATATCTTCTTTCTGCCTATCACCAAAAAACTACCAAATTGAGATTTTGAGATTTGATAATAAACTAAAAAATTTTAACTGAGATCTACAAAGTTTTTTTGTTTCTTGTATTTTTTTTTTTTTGAGAACTAATGGAAATTTCTGTGCAGATGAAAATCATCCAGCTTTGATCTCAACTATGGAGCATCAAATACTATTTCATAATGCATGCAAACTGCAAGCCTACTGAAACCAAAGCACATGAAAAATCACTAAATTTGCAATAAAACTGTTGACTAACATATTTTAACCTAAGTGTAGGGAGAGGTAGGATTAACTTATGTTAGGCTGTATTATAGTACTGCAGCGTTAGATATAAATGCAGAACTAATGTTTCATACATATGTAATAAATTACATTAAAATAAATTTATTATTTTTTGATTAATGTATATATAGGAGTGTCAAAAATCAGGCCTTGGTATCATTTCCCCATTAATTTCATCAACTACTTGAACAAAAAGACAATTATTGCAAAATTAACTAAAGTTTTGACCAAGTTCTTATGAAAAGTGTTCAAAAGGCCACAATCAAAATCCAAAAAATACTCTTGCTCCCCAAGGCTTTCCTGGGTGGTGATTAATTGCAATATTTACTTTGATGAGTTCTGCAGATGTGTTCTGTTTTCAGTAATGACCAGGAAAGGAAGAATTTGGGGAGAATGAATAATTTTGTGGAGATAATAATTTGCCCATTCATCTAAGCTGGTAATTGATTCACAGGAAGTGTATCCATTGTATTTAAACAGTAGTCATATAAGTTTAAATTAAAATTACTCTGGGAAACCTACTTCAACATGAGTGACTGTGGGAATATGCTACCCTTAGCTCAAGTCTGGCTGAACTGCATTCCAAGGGCTCATTTGGAAAATCCTGTTACGGGCACGTGCTCCCGGCATGCCTGCAAAGCCACAGATTTGTTTTGGTGACTGACATTTTCATAAGTTTGTGAACTTGGGAAAAACAGGTCCAGCCAGTTCTGGAATGATGTAAGAGCTCAAATACAGGTTACACTTGTCTGAGTGAAGCAACAGGAACTGTGTTGTGCAGACACTTCTGTGATGACCCTGTTAATGCTCCTTTGCATCATGCAAGGCTCTTTACCTGTAACAAAAGCAGCACAACAGATTTATATTTTTTATTTATTTTTTTTTATATTTATCAGATTCATATTTTGAGGTGATGTTGTTAAGGGGGTCTTTGTCTTAAGTGGTAGAATTTATGCAGAAGTTCTTGAAAACTGCCTGAGAAATGTGTGTAGGTTTTATGGATTTATCTTTTTTTCCCCAATAAGCCTATTTTTCTTATCTTTAAAAGAAAAGAGCATATTCTTTGTTGCTTGTACAGTTTCTTCCTCACCGCCCTCCCAAACCAGAAGCATAGCTCTTACTCCATTTTTCTTTATATAAACTCTTATTTTCTCCTCTCCTCATGATATGATAAGTTCTTCAAAACCCAGACAAAAACCAGCTTGTGCCTCCACTCCAGCAGAACAGAGTGATATTGTTACAGAATGGAGAGAAGGTTGATCCCATTTCAGTTCTGGACCCCCACTGTGCTGTCACAAGTTTGATTCAGAAGGGCACAGCAAGAACTATTGCTATTTCTGCCTGAACAGGAAGAGAAGCCAAGTGAAAAACTCGAGAGGGTGGTGAAAAGCCTGCTGGAATTGACTTGCTGGGGTCACAAATGGCTCTGTCTCTGAGAGCGGGGTCTGTTGCTTCGTTCCCCAAGAAATTTTGCATTAGCAGCAGGGAAGAATGGGCTGTCCAGCACAGCCACTCTGCTGGGTAAAGGAGCTTGGAGTGGGATGCTTTATTAACCAAGAATTTGGATAACTTAGGCTTCATCTAATTAGTCTAGCTGCGGCCTAACAGCGGCCTGTAGAGGCCTGAAACTGTGACGCAGGTAAAAATAGTCTAATCTCTGTTTTTGTAGGTTATACCAATTATAGAATGCTTTGTAGACAAGTTAGGACAATGTAACCATTCTTCAAGAATGGAATGTCAACTATTTTATCATATTTCGGGAAGTGCACAACAGAATAAAGGGACTTCGCCACTTTAATTGCATCAGTGAAGGCATCTTTATTCTAACACATCTTTATTCTCCTCGTTAAGGATCCCTCAGGAGTTGCTTGTGCTTTTTCTCCACCCACCATCAGTTGCTGGATTTCTCTCATCAAGGTTCCAAAAGTGTAGCAGGCAAAGCTGTCCAAACTGATTTGAGTGAGGCTCTTTAATCAGGTAAGTTTTATCCTTTAGAAACTATTTCACACGCATTCTAAGTCAACATTGAAAGAGCCTAAAAAAACCCCCTAAAGATCAATAAGGAATGTTACTGTCTTGTGGTAAATGTTTTAAAATCTCATTAAAATAAAAGGGATTCAGGGTAAATTTTGCCAAAGTTCATGTTTTCTGCCATAGAATTCAGCTGGTCAAATTTTAAAGAGCCTTCTTGAGCAGCCTTTCTCATCTGGATTGGAAGCAGAAACTCAGGAGAAGCTGGGTCTCAAAGTGAGGTGAACCTGAGCTGTGTATTTTGTAGCACAGCAGTGACTGCAAATGTCCTCTGAGGCCAGGCATATTTGAATCTCATTTTTAATGCCATTTTAGAACGCAATCTTCTCTGTGCTTATCTTTTCAGTAAAGGCTTCTGACATTTTCTCCTACATTTCACCTTTTCTCACTTCTTCCAACCCTGTCCAAAGATGGTTATTTCAGCAGGCCACAGTTTTGACGTGGCAGAAGAGTTGAGTATGGTTATTCACTACCCCACCCTTCAGAGCTCTGCCTGGACAGCACCAGGCAAGGCAGATTTGAAAGTTTTGCTCTTGGTTTGAGTGTATGCAAATACTTCTACAAGGGCCAAGCTGCAGAGGATTGGGGTACAGTGACAGCAAGTTTAGAGATGCTTAGGTTTCTGGTTTTCTACAGTGATATTCAAACTCAAAAGCTGCCCATTTACACATCAAAAATGAACATACAGTGTGATGGGCCAATTTTCTTGTGAATAACAATCATTGTTGCACAAGTCATGCTGTTCTTGTTTGAAGGATTTAATTCTGTGACAAGCAGAAGGAAAAGAAGGAAAGACGGGGAAATATTCTTAAATATCTATAGTTAGCAGAAAAAAGATAAAAGATCAAGGAGATTTCAGTGGAGTTTCATATTTAAATAGCTAATGAACTCCAATACATTGCTTGTTAGGAAGTGTCACTAAGATTTAGAAGTACCAGCTGACAAGGACAGATTCTTAAACACAGACTGAACATAGGAAAAATGTCTTAGTAAAGTCTGAATTTAAATTCAATATTTCAGCTGTTTCCATGATACATAAAGCAGGGAAATGGGAATTGCCCCAGAGTCACTCTTACAGTTTTGGGATGAATGGTCATTGCGAAAGGGTCAGTGTTTCGGGTGTCAGTGGCTTCCTCAGGTACATGATGCTGTTCTGCTCTAGCTGGCTGTGCATTACAGCAATACTCAGACATTATTTTAATGAGAATTCTGCATTTGTAGCAGAAAATAATGTTCATTTTTGGTTGTCTGTGAAGGGCTTTCCTCTTCAGTACCCAAAAGTGGTTTATACTGGCAGTGTGTATTTGCTTTCTGCTGGAGAGCTCCTGTAGTGGAAAACAACTTTTAACAGCACTGAAGAATAAGTACATTGCTGAACAGAGGGGTTTTCATATCTTTACCCATTTTAAATGTAAATATACATTGTTAATATTTTTCAGAGTTAAATGCTACATCAACCTTTTCCAGCTATCCAGAATATAGAATTATGCTTACCTATATCATCATATGCTACTCTGCACTTCCAGTATCTGACAGAATCTCTTACAAGAGTAGGGAAATATTTAAGGGGAAATACTGACTTTCTGATGGAAAACACTGCAAATGGAATAGCTACTTCATCAAGTCATTCCTCAGTGTAAAAAATTTGATAATCTTCACTTCTCTGCTTATAATGAACTGGTGGATTTCATTTTGGCATCAATTCCCATGCCTCCCTGCAATCTGTAAAAATCAAATTCCAAGTCTCCCAGCAGAAACTATGTTTAAGTGAATATGGTTTTGTCTTTCCAGCTTGGAGTGCTGGTACATAACTCCAGTAAATGTATGGCTAATTTCATGATTTAAACATCATTCACTTGGTCAGGAATTTGCATTCTGAAGTCCTACTTAATGCCATTTGATTGCAGTAGTGCTCCAGGTAAATTAAAACAAAAGAAAATGTTCCAAAGGTATCTCGTTAAGGCAAATCATAGGTCCCTCTGGATCATGTAAATGAGTTAATATTCTATTTTATGCTTCCAAATCTATTTATTAGGAGTTTACATTCAATATGTTCTTCAGTGAGCTGTTTTCTTTACTAGCCAGCTGTTTAATTATATATTTTCTGTATGTCAGCAAGTGATATGTTCTGTCACTGAAATGTTAATGGGTAACACAGGACGGATCCATCTGTTTGAATTGGCAGAAGTGTAGGAAAAATCCCATAACGTGCTGGTAACTTACTTCACATGGCTGTTCCCACTTCTTTAGTGCAAAGACACTGCACCAATTTAAAAGATTTGCTATTATAACAGTTGATATAGATGAATCACAAAATTTCAGCTTTGAAAAACTGTAATAAAATTACACTGTAGAATAAAATTTACGTAGAATAAAAGTCATTTGGATTAGGTACTCTTTGAAGTCTAGCTGATGCTGGAAGCTGTATCTACACTGCCTTGGGAAATGCTGCCCTGTTCCCGTTTGCCTCGGGTTTGCCTGCTTGTGACAACCAGGTGTGCAACTCCTCACCTGTCCTTCCAGGAGGTAGGACAGATATCTTCCTGGGATGCAATTTCTTTCCTCTTCTGGTAGCTGTCTGAACTTGGACTTTGTCCAGATTCTCCTTTAGAAAGTTTTGGTTTTGGAGACAGTCCATCAATATCCACTGAAAGGAGCCTCTTTTCTGTTTTTTTGTCAGTCTGCAGTGACAGACAGAAAAAGTCTGGATGAGGTGGGTCACGCTCAGTGCCAGGTGCCTGTCCTGCAGATACAGCATTTTGCATGTCTGGAACAATGCTGCAGTTGTGGGCTCCCACAGAAAGAATTAATCCAAAACCATTGATAGGAGCGACTATCAAATTCCAAAAAATACACTTGACTGTTTAGAGCACACTTTCCACAGCGGGGTTCAGTGTGAAAATGGTGGAAGGCCAGCCAGGCAGTGAGAAGAAAAGGATATCTTTGCAGCTGTAAATCTTCTGTCAAAGGGTAACTAAATGAAATGAGCAACAGAAGTCAATCTAAACTTGAATCTAAACTTGTTGTGTGACTAAAGCAGCTGGCTCATGACCAAGGCTGTTGTGAGACCCCACATACCAAACTGCCAACAATCAGCAGAAGGTTGAGCTGTGTTCCTGACAAATCCTAAGCCCACAAATGTGCAGTTTCCAAATATGTCTGGCTGGCACAGTTCATCCTGTTTTATTCTAGCTGTTCTGTCCCCATCCTGCCCACTCACACCCTCTGCAATCAGTAACCTGTCTGCTGTCTGGAACGATGATGGTTCTGCATGACTTCTGAGATGACAAAACCTTGATTAATAGGAAGATTGTTGTGAGGATTTATTTTATAGAAGATGGCTGTGGAAACAGCCCATACACATCTGCTTCTTCCAGACTGAAGATAGTCACTGGGTGCTGGGCCAAAAGGAAACTGGAGAATCAATCCAAGGGAAACTTAGAATGTTTTGATCTACAAATGGGCATGTTGAAAAAAGCACTTTTTCTCTTGCTCAATTCACCCAACCTTGGTTCTGGCTTCAATAATTTCGTTTTTTTCTCAGGGGGAGTTCAAGATGCTTTTCTTTTTCTCCCTTTTTGTATAGTACTTAGCAGACCTGATGCTCTCTTGGTGTTCAGAGACTGAGCTGTGGACAGAATGGTTCAGATGAAAAATCCTAATGGCATGGTCATGAGGCAGAGCAGAATTCTGATAAAAATTACTTTAAAGAATATTAAATCCAGTTAAGAAATGGTAAGCATGCAGAAAATCCTTTACTGACTTCTCCTGCACAAGTGGATGTATACAGGCATCTCGTGGAGACCAAGACCAAAACCAAGACTCCAATATCTTGAAATCATGGAGCAAACATGCCTGAAGTCAGAAGGCAGTGAAATGAAAGCTATATTTATTTTAAGGCTATGTTTACTTACACTTATTTTAAAGCCATGTTTATTTCAAGTTGAGTTTGGGACAGTAAACAGAAGTTCTCCTGCTGTTCTAACAGGAAGTGTCACACAATATTTGTGTTTAGACAAGATGTACAGGACTCAGGTAAGGAAAGACCCAAAAGGCAGTCCAGATGAATGTGTTGACTTTATGAATGAACCCTGCAACGTTTCAACACTACATAAAACACAGATATCCTGTGACAGACAAATTATTCATGCATGTTCTCACCAGAGAAGGCAGAAAAAAAATAAAAATCATTACCCATAGTTACATGATGCTGTAAAAGCTTTTCTTTGGGTTACAGATATTTTCATTAAATATATTTTCTCAATAGAAGAGAACAATGGAAAAATAATTACTTAAGATAATCCCTACTTACAAAGATGAAGCACTCAGATAGGGACCTCTTATAGTCTTAGGGATCCTCTGGGTCCCATCCTTCAGAGGATGGGACCCAGATCCTCTTAGACTCTCAGTGTCAAAGACCTGTGAAATCAGGGCCTCTTTATTTCTCAGATGGATGAATTTTATTTCTTGCCCCCCTCACTTTTGCAGTCTGTGAAGGTCATGAAAGAGCTCAAGGTTGATGTTTCTTTGATGTCTGTAATGGCAGGTGATGCTGTGAAATGTGGTTTCTCAAAACATGCAGCTGAGTTTCCTTCTGGACCCATGTTTAGATGATTTTTGGAGTTATGATGAAGAGCCACACGGCCTAACACCAGACAGGCTGTGAGCAAGAAGACAACTGGTTTTTGACTGCAAGGGGGATTCTGAGGAATTATATGGTCATTAGAGTGGGAGCTTGCTCCAGGCATTGAGCTCGTTATTCTGACTTGTGCAATGTACAGGTGCACCCACGTTCCTGTGGAAAGTGCAAGAGACATCAGATGAAAAAACTTTGGTCTAAACCAAGGCCCTCACACCTCAGTATCACCTTATACCCATCCCCACCAGAGCTTCATAGACCTCAGGTTTGAAATCCTGAGCAACGTGGTGCTGGCACACAGGTCAGAACCTAATCATGTCATGCCAAGACATGCAAGCTCACCATGTCCCCACACTACCCCTGTCTGCCAAAAGATTTGGGACACATCCTTAGCTGAAAGTGACTTCTCACTGACCCAGAGCTGCACAAGAGCCCACAGCACCACAGTTTATCACCTCTGGCTGCAGTGGATATAAAATCTGTGACATCTGAAATGACCTACCTCAAGCTTTAACTTGAGTTTTATTCCATCACTCTTGCACCATACTAAGGCATTTGCTTTGTGGTGTTTTAGAGGGAAGCTGCTGCCATCTGACTCACCATTTCCTGTGGCATGTAGGTGTTCCCTGGAGCTCCATCAAGCAGGAGCCCATCCTGGTGTGGCTCACCATGAGAGCTGGCTCTGAATCACAGCCACAGCATCACAGGACTGATTAAAACTGGAGCATCCAGCCTACTTGTATAGGCTAACAAAAGCACTTTATAGTAGCTAAATTTATCTCCTCTATGTCTCCTGCTTTGGAATATCTTTGCTTT
Organism: Bombycilla garrulus; assembly: GCA_013400315.1. NCBI lineage: Eukaryota > Metazoa > Chordata > Aves > Passeriformes > Bombycillidae > Bombycilla > Bombycilla garrulus. The sequence goes on from VXBU01008278.1 coordinate 197,087, forward strand.
GGATTTGAATTCTGAAAACAAAGGATAAAATATAATTTCTAGTAGAACCAGAGTTGTTGAAGCGGAGACGGACTAAAATGGAAACAGCCCCAAAAATTTGACTCACTCTGTACAAAACTAAATAGCAAAAGGATTAAATAAATTGTAGAATGCAAATGAAGCTTTTCCTGCCCATCACTTAAAGTTAAAATCATTGCAATAAGTAGCATGGTTGCCATGGTGATCAAGTGCTTGTTTATGCTAAAATATATCAGGCAAAGCTAAAATGTTTTTAATTTAAGCTCAGATGACGGTAATGTAATGTAAGCAAGAGCAGAAACATATTTTGCTAGATACTTGCAATTAGTTATTTTTCCTGTGAAAAGTCATGTCACTTCTAATTTTTTTTTCTGCCCCTTTCTTGTCTTCATTCAAGTTCTGAATGTGTTTGTTTTCCAATGGTCCAACGAGCCAGCAGGACAGGTTCCAAGGAAAATGGAGATGGGCACTACTCACAGGCACACTCCTGGTAGTAAACACAATATCTCTTATAGTAATGTTTCAGAGAAGAGCAATCCTGAAATCTGAATGCTGCACTGTACATTCTGTGGTCCTGGCACCTGCAAATATGTAAGCACTCAGCTGAATTAGCTGCAGCATTGCATTAATTCAGCATTTCTTTCTCCTGAGATTGTCAGATGATTCAATTTTCTGAGCACCAGAGACTAAAATTCAGTTTTCTTTGCCTAAAAATAGCAGTCATTAAAAAAAAAAAAAAAAAAGGTAATGAAATATTCAATTTGCTTCTATTTAAAATGAGGGGAAAATCCTGTTAAAGGAGGAAGCGTCTGACAGGCTAGAAGATAGTTTGCCACATGATTACAAATTAGCTGCATGTAAATTATTCTTGTTAAACTGCAATAGGCACTACTTCTGCAAGGAACTTTAGGAAAACATTCAGGCAAAGCTGCCTACTTGAATTTGATGGCAAATTTCCCAGAGACTTCAGCACCTCTGGGCTCAGCTGAAGAAAACTGAAAATCAGCATCCTCACCTACAGCTGTGTAATTCCAGATGGTGTTTCATGCCCATCTCAGAATATCTAATGGACTGTAATAGGAGATTTTGATGAGGTCTGCGCCACAGAGCTCAGTTATTAAAGTGTAGGAAGCAGGGATTTTGCAGAGAGCCTAAAGAGCATCACAGACATCACCTTGTCTCTCCTCTCCACCTCTGTCTGATTAAATGTGACAAACAGAGATGAGTATCTGCATTATTTGTGTGTAAGGACTCCAGGCTTTGGTGGTAACAGTAGGGACATGGAGTTTCTTTGGCATTTAATGATATTTTTTGCAACATGGCACTTTATGCTTTATCATTTTAAATGAACCAGTAGAAAATCAGCTAGTAACAATGATTACAGATTAATGGTCAGAGTTAAATCTCATTGAATTCAGTAGTAAAGCATATTAATTTCAACAGGCTTGAGACCAAGACTTTAATGGTACATAATACAAGCTGGGTACCTTTTGAAGATGTCACTTCAGAGTAAAAGAGGAAAAATGTTAAAAGTTCTCATCCTATCAAAGAGAAAAAGATAATTTTGATGATGACTTTGCTAAACAGTTTCCTTTTTTAGCTAATTAGATTTGCAGATACCTAAATAGATCATAAGAATTGTTTTCATAGCATCATTAGTAACCACAGGATTATTATTATCATCATGAAAATAGCTTTTGGATGAAATTTCCATCTCTTAGTGCTTCATCAGGGCAGTATCAATTTCACATTTATTGAAGAACTGTCCTTAGGCGTGGATGAAAGTGAAGGTAAAATTTACTATTTGGCCGAAGCAGATATATTAAATCAGTGTAGCTCAAATTATTTCATCAGTTTTATATCTCTTGCAAGCCAAAGCGTGTGCCTGTTAAAAGAGCTGAAAGTCCCTCAAAGTCTCCATTTTGCAGAGTGCAATGTCTTTGAGATGCAAAACTAGAAAGTAATATGTGTAATTAGATTAAGGCTAAATAAAATTCATTCAAACAGAAATTTGTGACTGGGGAAAGCTTGATTTTGGTAAGAGCTGCAGGGATGCAGCCCTTGTAAAGTGAGACAGCAGACCTGTGTGAGAATTTTAAGCTGGAAAAGTTTAAGCTGGCTTTCTTGGGAGGTGATCCAGAAGTCAGCAGGCCTGAGAAATAATACTGGCTACTCACAGTCCAGGCAGGAATGTACAGGTAAACATGGTAAACAGCACTGACATCTGCTTTCTTCCACTGGCCTTACCTTTGAAGCAAAAGAAATATCTACAGTAATAAAAAGCTTGGCCTTTCCTCTTGGTCTTAATGGCACTGAATGATGCCACGAGCTCTGTCATGAGGATATCTGCTCAAAGGTGGATAGAGATCTCTTTACCCTTCTCTCATCATCCATAAAACCTTCCATTGCACTAAGCAGGAGGTGCCTGCAAGTTTTTTTGAGCACTGCAGTCTATTGTTTCCCCCATCTCTTACAGATTTCCCCTCATGTTCACCACTGCAATTTCTGATCACATTATCCACATCCCACTCAGGCGCCAGTAGTAGCATTGTGGAGAAAAGAAACGGTCGAATAAACATAATTTTATTTGTGTTTTGCTGTGTTTGAGGCTGCTATTGTATTACAGCCATTTAATTTCATTATTCAATTCAGAGCTCAAACACTAGCCTGAGAGTTTCCACCAGAGTGTGCTCAAAGGGTATCTGATTTCCCTTCTGTTTCCCCCGCCTGCTTTATAATTTTTCCGCAGAAATAGATAAGGGTACAGATTTTCAGCAAAATGGCAAGGAGAAAGCTAAAACTCTCCATGTGCCAAGGCTTCTTTGCTGATGTGAAACCAGGCACGTTCCTGCCCTTCAGCGTGGGCCAAGCCTGGAGCAGATACGAGTCACCTGCTCAGCCCCACAATCGCTCACCCTGCGGGGATGGAAGGGACACAGGACAAACAGGATGTGGGAATCCAGGACACAGGAATATCTCCTGTGCCCATCCTGAGAGGTTTTGTTCCTCAGGAGAGCACAGCTTTTAGCCTTTGGCTGTGGAAAAAGCTTCCAGGACTTTGTGAGGAGTTGGGTTTTTGTGAATGTATATAGTAGATAATGTAGTTTGTCACAGGGTGAAAAAGTAAATTTTGGGTTTTTAGTATGCAAGGTAGATGAAAGACAAGATGGAGGATTTTGGGTGTTAATTTAGTCTTCCTCTTCTTAATCTTCTCCATTTCTGCAGTGTTGGTGGCACAGTGATTGGTCAGACAAAGTCACAATGCAGATGCTACATGGCTGATAAATAATTATTAATTGGTAGTAAAATAAAAACATACTACGTGTTAGGTACATTGTAAAACTCAATTGGATAAGGTATCTGTATAAGAACCCTTGGAATCATCCATTTTGGGTCTTGCTGTGCACATTTTCTGTGTGTGCTGAGCCTGTTGTCATCTAAGGCCCTGAATTGTGATAAAGAAATAATAAACAACTGAAGACCAAAGGCAGTGAGTTCCACTTGTCTCATTTTCAACCTGGCTCAGAGCACCTGAGGGGTTTCCCCATCAAGAACCCAAAATGCAAAAAACAAATTTAAAATCCTACAACAGGAGACCTTTTCTTCCTAATCCAGGGTAAATTACCTTTCCAATAAAATATAGGCACAGGCTTCAGAACTTCAGAGTTTAACCACAAAGGTTGATTATTCAGAAATGACAAAAGCAATGAGGTACAACTCATCGAAATTATGCACTTCTTTTCTATGGAGGATGAATGCTGCACCTCTTTGGAGCCCAGATGGAGTCCTGGGCACTCCTGGAAGTCAGGGTTTTTATGCTGAGAGATCAATCACAAACCAAACCCAGGAATATCAAACAAAAATTCCACTTTGTAAAGAAATGAAAAAAGAGGCTGGAATTTCAACAACTCATGAATGAATTTTTGTTTTGACGGAATCCTTGTCTTCAACAATATTTCTTGGTGGCTTTCTGCCTCAGACCTAAAGTAAGGAAGACTGTATTTAAACCTAACTAGGTATCTTCTGTTTACTCTCTAGAAGGTAGAAAAGATGTCTAAAGCTGTAGCAAAGGTACAAAAAAAAATTATAAACACTAAAAAGTCCACTCTTTGTTCAAACACTATTTTTTTTTTTTGTGATGAGCTTTTGGTGTGTTAATAAATGATTCCTTAGCCCTTCTGTTCTGAAGAATACTGGTCTAAAAAGGCATAGGGTTTCTCAGTAATTTCAGAATGCTTGAGTTCCTAAGAATATTTAATGTATTCTTTTGGCAGCAGGTAACATGTAGGCAAGTCCCATTGTCTTATTTATTGAAGTATTATACAGTTTTGAATAATCCTTTCATAATACTAAAGGTTACAGCACAGGAAATTTCACAATCTTGTGTGGGGTGTTTATCTGTACCCAGGCAGTCCCAGACCATCTGCCAGGGTTGTTTTTCCTTCACTATGGATCAGAAAAAATATAGTGACAATGAATAAATATTTTCAATGATAAACCAGGAGGCAGATGAATCAAAGGACTAGTAATACCTAAAAAAACAAGGCTTTGTCTTCCAGATCACTGGTTCAAGTGTATTTTGGGCCATAATACACCAGAAGTCAGGCCCAAATAATTTTTGGGATACCTTTTGGAATAAGCTTGGTGATATTATTTTGACAGTTGTGGCACTTCATGAGAAAGTGTGGAAGAGCCTCAGGACAGGCTGAGTCTATGCTACAGCAACATTAAACATCAAACTCCATGGCAGCAATATGATGCATCAAGAAAAGGACCATGGAAAAATGAAAAATGTGCTGTGTTTGAGCATCTCTCATGGACACATGAGAACCTGGCAACCAGGCTGAGACTGCAGCTGCTGAGGAGCACCAGCAAAGCCACTGAAGTACAAATGTAATAGAAGAGAAAGTGGGAAATCCATCCTTGATAGTGGTTAAGAAAATAGTAACTATTCACACATTTCATGTATAAGCTGTCATCTGCAGGTCTCTTGTTTCACAGACACTGATGAATTAAGGTTCAACACACCTTTATGCTATATTTTATTCCCATTTTGCTCTTATAATTAATGTATGAATAAATGCACAGGGACATGGGGTGATGTGGAACCAAACCCACTGTAACTTTATGTGATATAATATAAAATTGGGCCTCATGGTTCCAGCTGTCCCCACCACAGACATTAGGTACTTCAGTTTCAAAGGGCATCCTTTGTTTCCAAAGAAACAAGGGGAATTATTAGAATTTCTGTGCAACAATTACAGATTATATTCCCATTGATTAACTGAAGGCTAGCTAGGTTTATTTGTTTTCCTGGTCACTTGAAGTGATATTTTGTCATGTATAGTGATCTGTCTTATCCCATTAAAAATAGAGCCAATGATACCACCCTGAAATTGTTTAAAAACTATGCAAAGGTTAGAGAAAATTGTTGTATGCAATAACCAGCAATATCAACAGGGATTATGGAAAGAAAAGATTCAGGGATTTACAATGAACTCTTTTTTTCTGGAATTTACACTGTATCCAATGTATTTTAGGTTGGAATAATTAAATAGAAAATGCATTATAGGATAAAGAAATATTTATGAGCTACCAAACAGGAAGGGTTCTTATTCTATGAAAATGAATTCTGTGCAAAAACAAAATCAGCCATCTTCCTGTGATCAAAATCCCTTTTCCTTTTAATGATTGCTGTATGTATAAGGAAACTGTTCTACTGGTTTTGATTTTTGGTTCAAAGGTCTGCTTCACTTACAGGTGCTGTCCCTGTCCTTTTTGGTTGTTTTGTAGATGACACTTTGAAACAAGCTAAAATCAAGTTGGAGGAAATAACTGGTTTTAGTAAAAGCAAAGAAAGTAAAGCCTGCTGCTGTCTTTTTTTATTTTTCTTTTTCTTTTTTTTTTTCTTTTTTCTTTTTTTGTAATTGAAGTTTCAAAATATCTTTTTTTACATTAGAGCAAGTTCAGAAAATTGGTAGTTTTATGGAGAGAGAAATGTGCTTTATCAGTGGTTTACTTTGTTCCCACTAGCATTGTTGATGGTTTTGTTCTTTTTCACTTTACATGCTGCAGTTCAGGGCTGCTTTCTTTCCAGAAAAGCCCTTTGAAAGACAGGTCTGATTGTCCATGCCATTATTCTCGTATCGACTTTCCTGCTGTTTATCTGATTCCAGGAGAGCATTCCTGATGTTCATCCCTCTGGGAGGAGGAGTGGCTGGAAATCAGAGCAGTGGGTTGGATGGCATGACTGGCAGCTCGGGAGCCCTTAACAGCAGCTCTGCATCTCACTGACAGCCATCACTTAATGCTGATTCCAAACCTCAGTCCTGCTCCCTCAGAGCCTGTCTGGAGTGTAATTAACACTGCAGGTAATTAACAACAACAAGCACTGAGCTGGGTGTGAGGGGGAGGAAGCTCAGCCCGCTGCAGGAGCACCTTTGGCTACAGTACGTGGGGAGAGTCCCTGCACCAGTTTAGGTGAAACTCTGGCTTTCTCCCTTCTTCCTTCTAGTAAGGCAGGGATGATGTTCATAATTTTATTTTTAATTTTGTATTTCTTCAGTTACACTTTCAGATCATTAGTTGCCCTATGCTTCTAAAAGCTTGATCAAACCTAGAGAGAAACACATACCTACTTCTAGAAATGCCTTTTGGGGAAGCTTATCAAAGGCACATAAAGGAAGCAGGAACACAAATTATTTGGCTTTTGAAACGTTTGACTGTTTTAACTGTTTTTACCTATAGATCTAACAGTTTGAAATGAGGCAGTTCTTTTATTTCGGTTTCTTCCCAGCTTGGCAGGCTGGCCACTGAGAGAGCTGTCAGTCAGCTCTCAGGAGGCACACATGGCAGACATGTTAGTGTGTTTGAAACAGAGAGCCTTTCCTTTATTAATTTTATCCCACTCCTTTAGCCACTCGTGTCACTGAACACCTTCCTTGCCTTTCTTCTTCAGCTATGACGGTGTCATGGTTTTATTCACCAATTTTCTCAAACCAGCACAGAGGGCCACTGCCATGGGTTGGAGATTTGCAAAATACGCTCTTAGCTGCTGTGTTGAAGGATATATTAGTCAGCAGGATTTACTTGGTAAGATCACTACATGTTTACTGGAGAGAAAGCTTGCACTGGCCTCACCTCATTCTTTGCACACCTCCTGTGCAGATCCCTCAGCTGCCATGTCTCTGCATTTCTGTCTGCTTCTCTGAGCTGAAATATTCCTCCACGACCAGTGGTGCTAGTAGGTGGAGAAGCTTCGTTCAGGGAGAAAATGGGGGATGCACAGTGGAAAGGTTTCAAAGTCAGCTTACCTTCATCACCTCAGCAAACTGGGCTGGTTCTGAATGAGGGTGGCCGTGTTTGTCCTGGAGGGAAGCAGCACTGCAGCATAGCTTGAACATACTCCTTCAGCCAGGTAAATTAGCCTGGGTCATGTTTTCCACATATATGCCAAGGGATTAAAGCTTTTTCCAAAGGAGACTATTTTTAAACTGTATATTAATAAAATAAACCTTCACTGACAGGGATACTGCAGGGTAATTAGACTTTATATGATACAGTAGACTTTACACTCCCTGCAGGGTAATTAGACTTTATATGATGCATCACATAAGCCGACAAAGTTTTCTAATTAGTAAATTTTCACGCAAACAATCAGAAATATAATGTGAACCTGAAAAAAAACCAACAACCCTATGAAAAAACTTCTCATGATTGGAGCTTGGTAGGAAGTTTTCTCCACCTCATAGTGGCAGTAACTGGCCAGTCTATTGTGCCTGTATGTATTTTATTAAAGCTTTAAGGTGGTTAGGGAGGTTTGGGGAAATGTTTTATGGTATGTGGGAGAAATCAATACTCCATGGATCTGGCTGTGCCTACCATTGTGCAGTCACGTTTTTGAAGCTCACATGTTCACTTTCAGTCCTGTATTTCTACTGTCCCAGTATGTTTTTAATTGATCTGGAAAGGTTTCCACATCTTTATGTATCACAGAAAGCTCATCTTGAAAGCAGAGTCTTTAAAGAGGTTTCAAGGGTTTGAAAGGGAGAATACAAACTGAAAAGAGAATGTGAATGGTGGAATGTGCAGCTAAGCCAATTTTAGATAGCAGGCACAAACCTTTCTGAGATGCCATGGTATGGGGAATGCTGTGGTCAAAAAACTGCCCAGGGCAATAAAGAAAACAGCCATTTCTCAAGCAATTGTAGGAACTGGACTTAGGAAGTGAAGTAATTGAGATGAGACACTATTAGCCAGAAGGGGAAGCATAAATCACTAGCTGGAGGAAAGTGAAATGACAAATGGAGACAGTGCTGGGTAATAGGCACTATTACAGCTAAAATGACAACAATAACAAAAGATAAAATCTACAGCTATTCTACAGAGCCAGTTTTGTGGCTAGAGGGAGACTAAATATCCTGGATTATGTATTTTTATTAATTTAGGTGGTTAATTTCTGCCTACATGCTTGCTACTTTATTTTGCTAGTGATTACTCACAATTGTGGACAGATCGTGGAGAATATATTTGAAAAGCCTCTTCTGATGCAGCAGTTTCTTCAATTTAATGGGCAATACCTACATAACCACCAGAATTTCCCCTATTTGTAATAATTTCATTGTTTTGAAGATGGTGGCTGTTTTGTAGTAGATTCAATTGCTGTGTGCTCCAAATTTATATCTATTCTTCAAGCTGACACTGTCTCTCATGGAAACTGGACTCCAGACTTTTTAACTGTTTTTGATCTGAAATTACTTCAGTTTAGAGTGCAAAATGCCTTCCATGAAAGGGAAATGTGAAACAACAGAAGTCAAACTTCTCCTTAAAGGTAATCCTTACTTATAGATTGCTGTACTGACATTACATAATGTAAATCTGTAAATTTGTAAATCTGTCATAAATGTTTCACACCAAAAAAAGAAAAACAACAAAAACAAATCAACCAGAAAAACCCACCCAAACAAAAAAACCCCAAAGCAACAAATAAATCTAACAATATTCACACATTTAAAGGGTATTTTTGAAATACAGAAAGATTAACTTGACACAGCACAGCTCTCTCAATTAAAAGTTTTTTTCTATTACCCATTTTAAACATAATGTCACATAAAAGCAAAAACCTTTTGTCTGCATCCCAGGAGGCTGCAGAAAGAATTTAGCATCTACTTCAATATCATTTCGTGTGCAGAGCCTCCTGAATCTCAGGTGAATATCCCATTTCATTCACAGCCAGCAATCATGCTGGGGAAACCAGCTCATCTATGCTTTGGACCTCTGACTCCTGCTGAAACTCTTCAATCTGTCTTTCTGTTTCTGTGTGTGACATTTTATGCCCTTTCATTCATCCCAAATAGGTTTTCTCTTTAACCTTGTGGTAGCAAAATATTTAATTGCATTTGCAGCTAATGGCATTTGGTAATTGGCAATGCGCTGAGTGGCAAAGGGCACCTCCAGTAATTTACTTGAATGTTGTTTGAAGCTGAAATAATTTGATTTTCAGCAAAGGGTTATAAGCATACTAACAGTGTCTTCTGAGCCATTAGTGTAAAAGGGCTGTATTGGCTCTGCACTTTGACTGCTTTAAAATTAATATTCAACACCTACTGATAAGGAGGAGAAGCAGTAAAGGCTTGAGGGGGTTTGGAAGTATTTTTGTTGTGTAGATTATACAGTCACTTTACTGTGACTTTGCATTTCAATATTTAATAAAAAATTCAAAATATTTCTGATGTTGCAATTGTGGTTTTTCTGGCCAATCCTAGGTATTATCTGTATGCACACATGGCAGAGAAAGAAAATGAAGTGTAAACATATCTTTGTGAACACAAAACGCATATGTACAAGATTCACTGTGGATTAAAAGGCAATGTGAGCCCTGGGGAGGGTACAGGGCTCAGAATTGGACATTAAACCTTGTGATGCTTGAATAAAATGATTGAAAGGTATGATTGACCATATGAACTTTACATGAAGTGAACAGTGTGGCCTAAGTTTCTCCTTCTTCAAAGTGGAAATGATGAATTCATTCTGTGGAGCATTCTGCAGCCTTTGAATACATGTGTCAGGCAAGGAGGACATGAAGAACAGGGAGTCCTGCTAGCTTCTGTTATTTTCTCCTGTTTACACAAATATGCAAAGATTTGTTTTGGCCAAGTCTATCGGTATTTAAGCGAGTCTTGTTCATGTAAGTAGGCATTATTATCTAACAATTATCAGAACATAAATACATCTATTTTATTAAGTTACAGGTGGGAATTACTTGCCTCAGCAGAAAAAGAAGGGAATAAGGAGAGAGGCATATGTACCTGAAGGGGATTTCAAAAAGACCTGACAGACAACTTCCACCAGAAATAGAAGAAATTTCTGGATGTATATTTTGATATGTAGCACAGATCTTTTTTCCTCCTATTCCTCAAACCATTTTATTTTCATTCAGAACAATTCTTATCCATTTACATGTCATTATACAATGCTGATGGTATGTTTAGTGACAAGAATCACATAAGCCTGCAGGTTCAGCAACAGTTCAACTAACAGATAGATGTTTGTTCCTTCTTAATGACATTAATTTGGGTGACATTTGGCTTTTAGTGCACATTATTCATGCTCAATTATGGTGGAATAGATAAAGAATTGAAATACACAATCACATCTGTGTTCCTGAATGAAGAATCTTTGTGACATGCTTATAGAGATTGAAGTGTCATCCAAAGGAATTAATTATAACAATCTGTTTCCCAATTCAATCTGGCAATTACTTCCTTTTCAGAATAGCCAGCTTTGATTTTGTTTGCAGATTTTCCACAAACTTTGCAACAGGCCCATAACCATGTCACCAATTTGTTGCTTTTGTGAAGATCTAGGGAGACAGCTGCAGAGGTTACAGCAGGATTGAGCCTGGGGAGGGAGAGGGGTGTTCTCCCCTCTCTGCCTTTGCTGGAGAGCATTAGGGCAAGTCTGTCTGCCTGAGCCAATTTCTGCACATGGATCATGAATGAGGGACCCCAAATGACTCTGGTACTCAGTCTTCCCGGTTCTGAACTCCTAGGATGCCACAGGATCACAGAATCATGGAATCAGCTGTGCTGGAAGGGTCCCACAGGGATCATCGAGTCCAGCTCCTGGCCCTGCACAGCACCGTGCCCAAGAGTCTCACTTGTCTGCCAACAGCACATAGGATTTGTGTGGTGAGTGACAGTTTGATTGTTTTACATAAAGGATTTTGATCTGTTCATGTTGAAGTCTATAGGACAAAAAAAAAAAGGCTGAATTTGGCTCATGTTTGTCAATGTGGATGAATGGAAATAGTAATGATTTTTTGTTAGACTGAAACTCCTTTTTAAACTTATAACACAGTCTTGTCTATTGCTATGAGATTTGTCTTCAAACCACAGCTGAATTTCACATGTACTATCAGGGTGCCTTTACCATCAGCTCTCTTAAATGCACACTTTTGTGCTAATACTTTTCTGGACTCCAAATCACAATTTTAAACCGACTCCTCCTTATCCTTACCCACTTTTCATTTAGTGGGATATCTGCAAATTAATCCTCCAAAAAGCCAGTACTAAACCTTGCCCTATTCAAGAAAAATTCAGATCATGAGTAAACAGAAACTGGATTTACATCTCATTACAGCAAGTCTGAAACTGGCTCTTACATTTCTTTGAAGTCTGACATAGTGTAACTGGTGCTGATCTTGAACCAGATGTTGGATGGATGTGTGCATATCTGTATGAAATAACATAATTTCTATCAAAAGATATTTCTTCGCATTTTTGAAGAAGAATGGAGAAATGCAGGTTGAGGGAGGAATTGTTTCTAATTGAAATTTTAGGTGTCTCATGGTTATTCAATAAATGGATCCATCATGCTGGTGCTCTTTCCAGAGAAACTCTGAAAGTTATTCCCTAGAAACAAGACGAAGATCAATTATCTCCTGCAAAAGTGCAATACACTTACAGAGTGGCAATGGCATGCAATGGGAATTGCAAAGACAGGTTTTTTTCCCCTTAGTATATCAGTCATAGTAATCAGCTGCTTCTTCCTTTGTCCTAATAGATGGATTATGGGGAGAAAGAAATTACTATTGTTATTAACGATGATACCGTGCTTAGAGCCATTAGTACAAATCTTAAATAAATGCAGGGAAAGCATTTTTCTTTATAGCCTGGAATTGCACAGTCTAAGGGATATTCATAACTAGGAAGCTGCATTATAATAATAAACATTATGCTTGTTATATCAGTTAATTCCACTGAATTTGTTTTACTTTTGGATTTGCTTATAAATCTTAATTAGCCACTGTGGAATTGAACGCAAATAGAAGATTACTGAAAACAAAATAAAATGTTTAGATAAAACCTGTTAAATCATGAGAATGAATTCTGTGACTTATTAAGAATAATACATTAATTTGCTTTAGGTTTTACCACAGCCATAGCGCAAAAGCACATTTTAGTCCTGATTTTCAATATTAAGAGCAAATTTGCTTTGTGTTTGCCTGGAAGCAAGGACCTTGGACAGCAGACTCTTGTGGAGATGCCATCAGTACACAGAAGTCAAGAAGCGAAGTTAGGTGGGCAACAGTCTTCAAAAATAATGTTCTTACGTAACATGCAGCCTGGCTTTGTCACTTTCACCACTGAAGTGTCATTTGCACCACCAATTACATATATACAGTAATTGTTTCCTTTGGAAGTTTTGAGGTGTTGATGAAAAAAATCCCATCATCAATGAAGAGATCTACAAAGTAGCTGAAGAAATGTTTATCCTCAACAGAACTGGAAACCATTTGCTGTATTCTGGTGATTTATCTGAATATCGTCTCCACAGCCCACACCCATCAGCCCTCACATCCAGTGGAAAAAAGAAGTCTAAGAGAAAACCTGATAGCCCAATGAGAACCAGTCCCTGCCACTGCTGCTGGACAAATGCAAACTCAGAGATTTTCATAGTGAGAGGCCTCAAGATCCCTCGGTGCTCTTTGATTCTGAAATGCCTCAGCAATTCTGTATGTTAGCCTATAATGTGTTACAAAAACAAAACAAAACAAAACCAAAACCAAAAAAACCCACAGCTCTTAAAAGAATGTTTCTCCAAATATCTCCTATCATAAAGGCTGTTTTGAATCACACACTGCACACACTCTGTGAGAGCCTCATGCCCTTGTGCTTTTTTGTCCCTGTCCTTGGTGCTGAGTTACTGATTTCAGCACTGGTGGCTGTCGCTGCGGTATTGAGGGAGCAGCAGGAATGAAACTCCAAGGCACAGCCTGCTGTTCCCTTCATGTTGCACAGAGCAGATAAAGCACACTCCGGTGCTAGCTGTGCAGGGGGAGAGGCAGCTGGGGCTCCTGCAGCCACTGAAGAAAATCTCTGCTTTCACTCAGGATAAGCGGCAAGGATTCAGTCACCCACGGGTCATCACAGTCTATCCTGCTTACCTAGCCTGCATCATTAAATACAGAATATTTACAGGGAAAAAATGGATTATAGGTTTTTTTGAAACTGTCTTGCCTCATTTCAGAGACTCCAAGGGACAGTGCTGCTGCCTTGGAGCTTAGCAATTTTTAAATACCATTGCTGTAAGGAAATGGCCTTTTCCATACGTCAAACTGCACTTTCTAAACTACTTGGACCTGTGATCCTTTCTGGGTAGCCAGGCAGATAAGCTCCTCCTTGTCACACACACATTTCCAATGTCTAAACATGTAAGAAAGTGATCAAATTGCTTTAAGACATGTAATACATTTTTCCTGTCCCTGGATCTTGTTTTGTGAAATTTAGACTGTGCAACAGAAAGCAATTCACATCTTTTAAAAATTGGCATGCACATAAGATTTTATCATATGAAAAAACCAGCAGAGAGATGCTTCTCTCTTATTGTGCACTCATCTGTGACTCATTCCTAATAAATATTTATTTCTCTTCACTGATGTATTGCCAGAATATCATAAGTATTGAACATAACATTTATTTAGCCTTAGTGCTGCTCATAAGATGGCATTATTTTTTTCTAGGAATTACTCTGCCACAGTTAGTGGTACTGGCAAAGATTTGGATTACACCTCATGTATCGATTTCCAGTCAAACCAAGAAGAAATGCATTATTTCACAGGTGTGCCTTCTCTGGGGTTACTAACGCAGACTTGGACTTTTGCCTTTTTTACCTGAAAGGTCAGTAATTTAGTAATGCCAGCTAGTTGGCTCTTTTCTTCCCAACTCATTAATATAACAAAGGGCAGCTATATCCAGGGTGGTTATTATGGAATATATGTCATGCCCATCTGTTACAGTAGGATCTGGAGAGCCTGGAGAGGATGAGTCACCATTCTGAGGCAATGTCCCAAGGAAAGCATCGAGCACGGTGGCAGATGGGAAGAGGTGGATCCCAGCAGATGGATCTGGGTGTGGCTCACGTCTCACACGCTGGTTTACGCCGGGACAGAGCACTGAGGCTAATTTCTCAGCAGCAGGAGCAGCCTGCAATGTGCACTTGTAGCAATCAGCAGCAGACACCCAAATGATTCTGCTGAGGAGGCAGGCGTGCTTGCAGTGCTGCGTATGCCAGAGCTGGTGCTGCAGCTGCACAGGAACAGCCAAGGGCAGTATTCTGCTTTCAGAATAGAATGCCAGAGTGAGAAAGCGCATAAGGTGTTCAGGTATGACTGCTGATTGTCACTGCAGAGTTCACTCAGAAACAATAAAAGGCTCCATACATCAAAAGGCAGAGAAGCTGAAAACCTTTATTAAGAAAAGAACTCGACTTTTCTAGATGAGTTTGTTAGGTCAGCTGGCATTGGTCAGCAGGTTAACAAGCAAAGACTCCCCTCAGCCCATTGGTGAAGGAAAAGCAACAACCCCTTAAAAACATCTCAGAACAAACACCATGAATCTCAGGTATAAACACCAGATGCAGACACTGTTCACATTTCTGCTCTTTGCACTCCCTCAGAACTTCCCAAGACAGCCTGAGAAAGTTGCTGGTTTCTCTCCTGAGCAGGAGGTGTCAGAGCCAGCCTGGTGACCACAGCTGACAGTGTCTGAGTGCATTCTGGATTGACTGACAGGGCTCCCCAGACGCCCACAGTTACTAGTCAGTGACAGCAAGGTGACAAGCACACTGACAGCACAATGGACTGCACCACATCATCTCCTGAAATGGTGATAAGTACAGGAATGCCAGAATTTGACTGAAGAAGGCAGTTTGGTTATCTTAGAGATCACAGTTTCACTCGCAGTATAGTGTTTTCAAACAATTTATTAATACTTGTGATGCTCCATAAAAGCAGCCTAACCAAATGAAATTTTTAGCAATGACGTTGTTATGGAAAGATGAATCCCACTGATTAAATATTACTTTCCATTTAAAATTTGAACCTGCCATTACTAATATCACATGTGCTACTCATTTGATGAAATAGAGCATAGCCCAGAGCTCACCAGACTCCCCAGGAATCTTTCCTCACAATCCGACAGGAGCTAGCTTAGGCCTTTTGTACACTCATATGGATTTTGGAAAGAAAGTTGCTGCATGAAAAAAAAACCGAAACATTAACAAGGTGAGATGATGATGAGAAAGAGAAATTATTAATATTCCTTGCCACAGGTGTTCCTCTTCACTGTTGCCAGACCCAAGGGAAACAGTTTTATTTTTAAACTTAGCTGAATTAAGTCAGCATGTACATGTAATTTCTAATAGCTGCATATTTTATGTGAATTCTCGAGTGCCATTGATAGAAAAATGAGAACCACGTTGGAGACAAGGGGATTCTTCTATTCTGGGCTCAGATGATGACTTCTTTAATATCCTCTTTATATGAATCTTTGCGGTTTAGCACCTCATATGAAATTTAATACTTTTCCAGAAATAGCTGACAGCAAGGAAGAAATACAATTATCTCAGGACAAAGAAGTTATTTTTAGAGCTCTGTATTGTCTGCTTGGCATCATTTTTTATAACACTTGATACGTGTGGGACATATATAACACATATATAATTGGACTACTCGCTGCTCTTGTATTCAGACTCTGAGCTGCACTCTGTTCAGACTCTGATCTTATTTATATCTTTGCTGTGGGAGATTTATATCCAGGTGTGGTGACTGACCAGCTCAGCCACAGCCTTTTTCAATATCTGGCACAGTCACTGGTAAGGCAAATGTACTGGTAGCAACAGTTTGCTAGTGGTTGATATAGAAAAAAAAATATATTTGGAAAATAACAGCTGTTAAATCTCTGCTTTTAAATTGATTAGAAAATAGGGATTGTGCTGTTAATGTACATTTAAGATGACATAATACCGGTTAGGTTGGAGTGGCCGTGCAATACAGGATCATGGCTTTCCATAACTCAGGGCAGGATATTTTCTTGGCTGCAGTGATGCTCTGCAAGGCCATTTTCCAGCAGTCCTCCATGTCTGTGAGTGCTCCTGCACTCGTGCTGCTCCCCTGCTGACTGCACGCCCTGTGCCCTCAAGGAGAAGTGATGCCCAAGGAAACACAAGAAGGAGCAGAACAACATCCCAGGATGGCAGGAGAGGGGAGGGCGTGGGCACAGGGGCTCTGGCCTGGCAGACACTCAGCACAGCACCAGGGCTCTCTGTCCCTCTGGTATCTGTTTCATATGATCATGTTCCCACAGAACCAAATGTTTCAGATAACTTCCTTATTGATAAAGCTCTTGGGCACATATTTTCTTGTTCTGTCTTGAATAGCATAGCATGAGAATTATTTGGATGTGTTATCCTTTCAGTAAATTACATAGCCGTTTATTCTTGATAAAAGATTGTGTAAGTGGGAAATAATAATAATTATTACTATTATTATTATTACTATTATTGTTAACAATAGTAATAATTTTGGTGGGAGCTACTGAGAACATTACCAAAATATATTCTGAGATTAAAAACTAAGCCTGTTTCAAACACTTCAACAATTCTTGAAGTTACAGAACCTGAAGCTGAAATAATTTTTTCTTGACAAGGATTTATATTCCCAGCATCTGAACATACCACTGGTCCTCCTGACATGTTATTGATTAGTCCTCCTTTTGTCATTGATAAGCATGGCTGGCGTTGTTGACAACCACAGACCACAGCAGAGTCAATGCACAGCTCAGCAAGATTCTTCTTCTCTTTTCTGATCAAGCTGATTTATCTGTCTGTAGTAATTTCTTGAAATTTAGTATGAATTTAGATCATGCCCATAGTATTCTAAGGTGAGGTAAAGACATGATGTTTATTCTAGTAAAGAACTTTTAATTTTAAAACTGCACTTTCTAGGTTACTTCAGTTGCATATTAAAGAGCTCTTTAGAGAGGTAACTAACATGGACAAAAGTAGCCCAAATAAAAGGAAAAAAAAAAGAGGAGAAAGGCACAGAAGATTGCAGTAACAAGGAACCTGGGTTGCATGACATCTGGTTATTTTGCCATCGCATTCATATGAAATTTCACAGTGGTTGGCCCTGGAGCTCATTTAAACTCTAAGAAAATTCTCCTGAGTCCTGCTGTGGTTGCCACTGCTGTAAATATGTCCTTTCTGACCTAGCCAAAATACTGACACCTTGGGAGCTTTGTTTTTCCTTCCCCAGCAACAGTTCCATGTACTGTGCCACGGCTCAGGGTTGCTTACGTTAGTAAAAAAGATGTGAGGAGTTGAACAGAGATTTTTTTTATAAATATTCTTCAGGACATATAATGGACCAGGGTGGAACAATGTAGAGGAATGAACTCTAGAAGAAAAAAAGAAGCAAATGAACATAAGGACTAGTGAAATGGAGGCAGAAGTAAAAGGAAGAAGAGAAACCTGAGGCTTCCTATCAGATGGACTTGTGCAGTGTAGCACTGAACATTTTTCTTTGTTAAATATAATATTTAGATACAGGACAGAAGCAGAAAAATGAGAGCTGATGGTGTTCTGCTGTAGACAGCTCTCAAGGCTCCCTGTTGGGTTTTCTGCTCCTGGTCTGATCATTGGCAGCCTGGCAGCTTGCAGGAGCTCAAGGCAGAGGCTGAAATGACCATGGTGGCTCAGCCCAGCCTCCTCACGGGAACTCGGGCTGCAGGGGCCAGCTCTGCCCCCAGACTTCCTTTTCTTCTGTTTAAGAAACCCTGGTTTAAACTGGGACGCTTTTGTGCTTTTCTGTAAAGCCTGCCTAAACAGACCAAAATCGCCACCTAGTGAGGACAGCCTCTCAGCTCACTCATTGCACACAGGGCTTTTGTAAATACAGCTAGATAATCGTAATGTTCCACAGCATTTAACTCTGAGTGATGATCATAAACAATATTTTGCAAGGAAAAAAAACCCCAAGAATTTAAGGAAAAATGTATTTGCTGAAGCTACAGGAACACGGGCATTTTCCATAAAATAATATGTATCCAACCTACCTATCCATCCTACCACCTCTCACTGCAATCACTTATTTATTGTCTTTATTTATTGCTTATTTATTGTCTTCAGAATGTATTTACAGGAATCTTGAGTGAAGAGCCAGGTTTAATGTCTGCGTTGGATGTCTTTTATCTCCTGCACAGGTAGGGCTTTAAAAGGTCTCTGAGATCTTCATCCTGGTCTCTCTGAATGGATTGCTAAAAAGAAACAAACTGCATAACTGGCTAAACCCCAAAGAAGTATCCAGAAGTGGTTTCACTTTTAGTATATCTGTGATGAATTGACTTGAGTGCTCAAAGAAGATAAGGTAAACCTATATATACACCACGTTAGCAAGTTTTTGAAAGGCTTCCAGCTAAATCCATTTGACAGCTTCCTTTTGCTTGATCTGAGTGATCAAGACACTTTTTTATTATTTCCACCATGACACACCATATGTAAGCTTTTTCTTGCTACACTGAAGAAATAAACTGACTATTAAGGTTTTAAAAAATGCATAGCAAATCACTCTTAAGATCTTATTTAAAAATCAATTATAATCAAGTATACTATATTTTAGATGCTTTTCCCTGGCCTACCTTTAGTCTTTTAAAATTAAGATTGTAAAGACTGTACAGTTATGAACATAAAACACAAGAAAAAGTAAGGGGAAATACACATGAACCTCCAAATACAAGAGGTATGACATTCAGAAAACCACATGAAAGAATTCTGGAGAAATCATGAGTAAAAACAAGTGAGACAGGAAGAATAAGTGTTTTTTTTCCCCACAGATAAAGCTATTTTCATTGACTTGCCTTGGTAGAGATAGAGTTATGGTGCTTACTGCTGATGAATATTTCTGGATCTTTTTGAAACTGCATATGTCAGGCTTATATAAAATCAAAATTTGAATCTACTAGCAGTGTACCAGGGATAAAAAAACCCCTTCAGGATATATTTTCTTTCTCTCCATAAAGGTCTAATTTTTAACTGCTAAATGCTACTGCCTAAATTTCCTGCTTTCCACAGAAATAAATCAGATCATCCTCTAAGTTTGAACACTAGACTTCATGATGAAATGGTCTCCTCTGTCTGAGGCAGAAGCATTTTTGAGCAATGAAGGAATTAGGTACCTACATTTTATTATCATAAAGGGATAGGACCCTGGACTTACCTGAGCTTTTTCATGAAGCCCAGCCTATGGGCACTGTCATGGTTTTCCTTTAGAAGTGAATCTTCAGCAATGCAGGGAGGTGCTCCAGGAAATGCTGCTATGAAAATCATCCACACACACCCATGCAAGCTGGTCCATGCTATGGCTTTCATGGGCATTGGTGCAGTATTAAAGAATACAAAATCTCAGTGTGAAATTTTGTGGGAATCAAGCTTTTTGCAGAGGCTCAGGGTGCTTTATCAGCAGAGTCTGTGTTTTCTCCTGTACATTAGGAATTAACTGCCTGTGCACAGGCCAATGCTGACACGGTGCTGCCATGTCCAGCCTTGTACCTTGCTGATCCCAACTTTGCCTTCCTGTCTTGGCTTCCCAGCTTGCCCTCCAGCCTGCCTTGTGTCCAGAGGTTTGTCTGGTATCAGAGAACAGTTGGCCAGACCTGCTCTTCTGCCTCGCTGGGGTGCCATGGGGCTGTGGCTTTTGGTGACAGTGCTGCCCAGGATGCCTGGCTGTCTCCTCCAGCTCCTGGCTCACTGCTCCCTGGCACAGAGGTTAAATTCGACTCAGTTTTGTTGCTTAGCTTCAGTTTTCATTATTATTTAAATTAATTCTTAAATTTTTTAAATTAAAAGCCCAAATAGAATTAACTTTCCAACCTTTACGGCATGTGGGAGATTTAAAAATGATCCACTGTGTTCTTTTTCCATGAAGTTACAGTGAAGTTTGGTTCTGCTTTTATTTCAATGCTACAGTGAAATTTCACATTCGGTTGCAAAATGCATAGGTCAGCAGTGGAAAAAAATCATGATGAAGTAACTTGCAGTGCTGCTTGCATAATTCTTCCTTCATAATATATAAGAAGGAACTACAGGAAAAGAAAAAATCCCAAATCAGAAACACAAACCCACATCAAAACAAAATCCAGTAAATGGAAATAAAAAAAGAGAAAGGAATGTAACTTTCTAGAGAGGAAGGCAACAGCCAGTATAGTGACTACCCACAGGTTCACAGGACAAATGTGGTTTGAAGGGACCTCAGGGAATCTCAAGTGCAACCTTCTGCTAAAGGGAAGCTCAGCTGCAAGGAAAGATGTTGCTCGAGTTTTGTTGAGTTGGGTATTGGAAACCACTGAGGATGGAGCACACAGAACACCTTGGTGCAACCTGCTCCACTGCTTGTCAGCTCTTCACAGCTCAGAAACTCTCCCTTGTATCAACTCTGACCCCTCTTGCTTCAAGTTATACACGTGATTTCTTGTCCCTCCTTGTCCTGGTTTCAGCTCAGGTAGAGTTAAGTTCCTTTCAATAACTGTGTTTTGAATTCAGAATGACAATGGTGTTGATAACACACTGATGTGTTTTGTTTTTTTTTTCTTCTGTTAAGCGTTTATCTGAAGCAAACAACTTTTTTCTTGTCTCATCCTCTGCCAGTGAGGAGGTTTGCAAAAGAAACTGGGAGGAGGCACAGCTGGGCCAGGTGACCTGAGCTGGCCACAGGGATATTCCACACAATAGAATGTCATTCCCAGGACATTCCCTGGGGGAAGTTACCCAGGAGGGCGGCTGATCTGGGTTCAGGAATTGTGGTCTGGCATTGCTCAGGTGGGTGGTGAGCAATTGTGTTGTGCATCACTTGGTTTTTCCCTTGTTATCATTATTATTATAATTGACCATCATTACTACATTTTAAATTTATTTTTGATTATAAAACTGTTCTTATCTCAACCTAAAGTTTTACTTTGATTCTCCTTTCCATTCCACAGCTTGCACAGCCTGGCAAAGTCCCATTTCAGAACGTGAAATTAACAGAAAGTACAGAAACACACAGCAACTCAGGAAAACAATGGAAATGCTCTTTGCAATAGAGAAGTTTTTAATTTACACATTTTTAATTTACACATAGGGATATTCTCATCAGAAACATCTTATTGCTTGTGACCACTTTATGCACATCCTCCATACAGAATGTCAGACCTAAAAGGGTGCTGAAAAGTGCAAAATATTTCCACCACACAAACTTGGCAGAGGGTGATTTTTTTCGTTTTTATGGAAAGAATTTTTTTTCCTATGAAATAAAAAAAAATTACCATAATCAAAAAATTTTCCTGGGAATTGAGGAAATGTAAAAAGGCTATGAAAGGAAAAAAAAAACACCACATTTTAACTCTTTTCAGAGGGTCAGGTGTGTGGATGGGACAGGGAACCAGGGAGCCAGGCAGCTGTTCCAGGGGCCTGCACATGAACAAGCCCCTGAATTAACAGCTGCACTTCTGATTAGTGCTGACATCAACTCTTTCAAAATGTGGGCTCTTTTGCTTCCATTCTTACTGTTTGTTGGTACATTCATGTTCTTTGCTGGTTTGCCAGTATTTGCTGGCTTGTTTAATTTGTTTCAAATTGGCAGACTGAGAGCCCTGGAACCTCTAGCTGAGGCCTCCATGTGCAGTTAAGTAAATGGATGCAAACCTTACTCTGTTGTTTCTGGAAACAGAACCACACTCCATATTCCAGTCATAATAAGTGACTCTAAAGGCTGGCCCTTTACATTGCTGAGATGTAAAGTTTTCTATCCTTCTCTTCCTCCCCTGCACGTAACAGAAGTTTCATCCAAGTTAAACACTGGTGGCTATAATTTGCTTCTTCGTAGGCACTTGAGTTATTGAATCTTCAGCTATCTGGAACCCAGTACTGGTATTGCAGTGAAACTGCATGACATACAGTTATACATTAGAACATATTTTTCAGGGAAAACAAAAGCTTAAGGCCAGGTAAGAGCCCGTACACAAGGCAAACTATTTCAAGATGTGTCTGATCTCAGAGGTATGCTAATGAAGAATTCGAGTCTTTGATGAAACACAAGAACCATCATAGCAGCAAAAATAACACCATGAAATTACAGAGAAATTTACCGCACTCCCTCCGTCTGCTCCTTTGCTACTCAGGGCAAAGAGGACTTCAGCCTCCCTCCAGCTGAGTAGATTGCAGCAGGCTGGCTAGCAACAGGAGACAGTTCTGTTGGGGATCCTCGGTAATTCTGTCAGCATGGCACAGCCATCCTTCTTGGTGGTGTGTTTGTCTGTTGTTTATACACCACACGTGATTTAAAGAGATGTGTTGATACTCCATTGATTTCACTGATCCTACAGTAAGTTCTTACTGGCTCCAGCTGCTGGTTTTGTTTAGACTGGTATCTCTGACTTTTGAAGCATTTCCTAGGAACAGACTGGAGGAGAATTTTCCTTTCCTTTCCTTTTAGGTTATCCAGTTTTCTTTCACATGTGCTCATTCAGGAAATGTTGACAGTCTGTGTTCCATAAGTTCTGTAGGTGATCAGTGGAGTGTTTTTTGTACCAGAACTGCACAGAGCTTGTTCTTTCCCTCGGTCGTCCTCACGCTTCCGTAGGCACAAGCAACACCTGAGCAAGTTCACTATCTCTGTTCGTGCAGTCTCGCTCACAAAGCAGTACAGAATGGGATCAGCAATGCAATTCAAACTTGTTAAGGCCTGTGTGATTCTGTAAACCTTATACAGCAAAAGGTGTGGGTCAGAGGTGGAAGGTTCTTTGATGCTGCGAATAAGCAACACAACGTGATAAGGCGTGAAGCAAACAATGAAACTAACTGTGATGTTCAGAATCAGTTTCTTCACTCTTCTCTTTTCTTCATCTACTGTGGCTTGATTGTACCTCACTGCTTGGTAGATTTTATGGTAGCAAAACATAATGATTATCAAAGGGACCAAGTATCCTGAGCAGATCCGGAATAAATTTATGTTCGCCTGCCACCTTTCCAGGGGGTAGCTGTCATAGCATAATGTATGATTGGTGAAGTTGCAGGGATCACTGAATACCTCTTTGTGCACCAAAATTACTGAATTAAAGATGCTTTCCAGCAGCCAAACAATTATGCTCACAATCAATGAAAATCTCCTTGTGCGCAGGTACTGGAGCTTCAGGGGGTGAACTAATGCCAGGTACCTGTCAAGAGAGATGCAAGCAAGGAACGCAGTGCTGGTGTAGAAATTCATGTACGTCAGGAAGGCAGAAACCTGACAGAGAGAGGCAGAGAGCCTCCAGTCATCTCCATGCCAGGCATAATCAATCCACAGAGGCAGAATCAAAGAGTACAAAAGGTCAGCCAGGGACAGGCTAAAGATGTAGACTGCTAACTCATTCTTTTTCCTCACCTGAATGCAAGATGCATAGAGGGATATGCAGTTGATGGGAACACTGATCATCATCACAATGCTGTACACTAATGGAAACAAATACTTATCCAGGGTGTGATCATCATGGCACTCAGTGTTGTTCATTGTCCACCCCAGAAAAATCCTTTAGATAATTCCAGCCCGGGTGCAATGAAATCCCCTGCCGTAGTCTGATGGGTTGTCATCTGTTAGTTCTTCAGGACCTGATTGACGGCATTCCAGCCCTCTGTTACCAAAAAGGAAAAATGTCACCTATAACATTTTTGTTGTTTTTATGTTGTTTTTATGGGATTCTTGGTGTGTGTATTTTTTTTTAGAAGAAAGAAACTGTGTTTGTAGGAGATCAGAGGATGTTAATGCTCCTGGAGTCAGGAATGCATAGGAAGAGGAACCCAAAATCTAAGGTTGTAAAGGTCAGAAGATGGAAGCTTCTACAGCAGAAGCAGGATGAGTTATTAAAACACTTCTTCTAGGAGAAGTGTGATGCCCTGCAATCCTGGGTCTCTTTTGTGGTAGAGTTAAAGAAGATCAGAAAGTGGACCCCAAATGTAATAATAGATGTGCACTTTCTATTATTCTGGTAAGCACTGTTTTGGGAATATGAATATGGCAGATTTCTTATCCCAAACCACCTCCTCCCCTCTGAGGCACTGGAAAGACAAGGATAGAAACACAGGGATTCAGGTACCACAGGATGTTGGGATCTGCTCAGAAGAGGAAAATGTGTGTCTGGTATATTTCCCTATGGCAAATCACTCTTGTCTTGCTTGCATCCTCACACGCCCCTGCTTCCTCTCTCTCCTATGTATGTGATCCCACAAAAACTTGCCATCAACTGTGTTGCTCCAGCAAGACTTACTGCATGCACCAGAAACCCTCGTGTGAAACCTGCCAGGCTCTTGGGCTCCTGCATGCACATGACAATCTGCTGGCTGTCCCTTTGCACATGTGAGGTGCAGGCTGAATACAGTTTTTCATTTACACTTCTGCCCTCTAAAAATTGCAGCTTATAAAGCCATGAGCAATTAAACTTTTCTTAGTCACTTCCAGGACTGCGGTTATCAACAGCTTCAACATGAAAATCTCAGTAAAATGGCAGCCCTGACTAAGGCAGTGGGACTGGAGGAGTGACGTGTGTGAGCCTTAGAAACACGTAGAAGAGCTGACCTTTCAGCAAGAAAGGTTCAGGAAATACAAGAATGGAAAATATTGGTTGTGGTCCAGTGTTACTGCTTGAGAGACTGCTGCGATAGCTCATCTGTGCTTTGAACCTGGACTGCAGCACAGGAGGTGAAGAGGCTGAAGAACGAGTAGGTTGCAAGACAGGACATCTACACATCTACAATGGGGAAAAGAACTCCAGTAGAATACATATTGTGTGCAGAAACTTTCCCCTGTGGTAAAAAAAATTCAGCTTTTTTGTAGGTTTGATGTGTTTGTGTGTTTATCAGAAAAACCCAAACAGGTTTATTACCTCTACAGAGAGGTTATTGTGCAGATCTCTTGTCCCCTTTCGTTAGAAAAAAGGAGCAATGACAAAACTACCCAGAAAGCACATATTCGATTTTAGTTGCCACTGCCTTATTTGATCAAGTTGCCTAACTTATTAGCTACAGCTAAACCCATTCACAAGCTTGAAAGCCAAGGAGAATTCTTGAGAAGGACTTGCCAATTTGGTCCATTGAGGAACTTTATCAACAAGGTGACTAATTTGAAAAAAATGCAGTGTCTATATTTAAGACAAACATAAGATGCCTGCATTTCAGCTTGGTTTCATAAACCCACGCAGTAAATAGGGCATTTTAAGCTTATCAGTACAGATAACTATCACAAAATAAAAATCTAGCTCTAGAAATTGGATCACAGGGTTTTGTGACCCACTTCTCATGAAAAAGAAATCAAATGTATGCAGACAGACCAGATGAATCAAAGATAAAATACCTACCTCCTCTCCTAATCACCCTTTAGCATCTCTTTTCCTATGACAGGTTCTCTTCATGTCTAAGAGGGAAACATGCCCTTTCAGAAGCATGTGTGTAATGCAGCAAGTGTACGAGGTAGTGTTTCCCAGTCTCTGTGACTGAGAAACTGGAATTCCTTTTCCCTCCCCCATAAACTCTTTGTCTTTTGTTAGTTAACTTGCTGTATTACAGATTCACTGGCCTTATAAGCTTCCAGCTTCTCTCTGTATTACTCACAACAGCTTCTTTTGTATCTACTCCTAGACCAACACGCCAATTTCCCCATACTATCCGGGGTTTTTTTCAGCTTTTTAATTCTAGCTCATTGTTTCTAAGAGTTTTGCTCTGTTGATCTTACTGATCATGAGGTGAAACACTTCTCCTTCCACTGCTCTTATCTGAATAAACCACATGTTCTTTGGGGCAAGACTTTGCTTTGCTGTTCTGCCATCTGCCTTAAGGATCTGATATCTGAAGGCACAACTGGCTGATGGCAGGCTGGGACACCAAAAATGAAATTCAAAGAAATGATCTGAGACCACATGAAAATTTTCCCCTCAGAAAGCTGATTCTGTCCTTCATATTCACATGTCAGTCTACCCCATTCTCTCTTTTCTCCTTAACCAGTATGCTCATTGTTTCTTTTGCAGGCAGCCCTGGAGGCTGTGTGGCATTCCCCAGGAAATCTGAACTTTGAGGACACGTGGATGGCACTTACACGAGGACATGCTTTCAGTGATGGCAATTACCAGAAGGGTCACTCTGGCACTATTGGTGACCTGTACTCAAGTGTGTCAAAGAGCCAGCAAACGAAGCTTACCCCAGCAAAGGCTGAAGTTTCTGGCACAGAAAAATAAAACCAAAAAAGCACCACTTTGCCCTGATTACAACACATTTCGCTCAGATTGCTTGTGGCCTTGTTTCAGAGGAAATAGTCCATAACTCACTTTCTTGCTGAGTTGTTTTTCTGATAATTAGGACTTTGTACTGCAAGATGATTTTTCTTACCTGAATGCACGATCTGAAACATTCCCAGGTTTTCTCTCTGCTACTGAGCACACCTGCTGGTTTTGCCTAGGAGGATGGTATTGGCATACAGCTATCCTAAAAAAACAATATTTGATAATTTTCCCCAATGATGTAATTTTTTTTTAACCATGAAGTGATTTTGGTTTAATGATATGGTCTAATGGTTTGACTTTCATGGTCCAAACCTACTGTGACTAATTCCATATATTGTGACTTCCTTTATAGACTTATTTTGGTCTTAGATGTTTCAAATGAAAAAAAATTCTTAACAGTAATTTTTTCTTTTAGACACACTCAATTATTATCATAGTTCCTGCCTCAGTCATTTTGCTAAAGAAAACCCTGTACAAGAATTCTGAAGAGACAGTAAGACACAAAATTTAGAGAAATGGACTAGGAAATGTTACGCTTCAAGTGCTGTATGCAAACAAGGCTTGTGAGATTTCCTAGAGCAGTCACTAGATACTGTATTTGTATCAACATTTCCACAGCATCTTCTTCAGCTTCATAGAGAGCTTTATGTGGTCTCTCCATTTCTGACATTTTGAAAGTGGCAAAGTTGAACTTTCATAAGCATAAATACAGAAGTATATTCCATACTCTTATTTGTAAAAATCTTTGTAATGGAAGAAAGGAACAATGCTGTGTGAGCTAGTGCAGTAACTGCTGTACTGGTGATTCTGCATATCAATCATAAGATGGAAAGAAAGATTGTTTTCCTTCTCCTCTTTAAGCAATTTCAACAAAGAAGATTTCTTCGTGTTGTCAAAATAAGTTCTATTGCCAAGTTGAGTTCTTCAAGTACAGGGGACAATTAATAGCTAATTCTTTTTACCTAACGAGCAGATCTCAAAACTCAATCCTGAAAAACTTCACAGTTTAGGAGAGTTGAAAAATGCCTTTCAGAAACATGGCCTTTTTTTGTTTAAATTAATAGCATTTATCCTCATGCAACATTAAATTTCACCCACAGGTCTCCACGAGATTCTGTAGAGACTCAAACAGATCTAAAAGAGCTCAGCCTTTTTAACTGCAAGATATACTTTACAGACTGCTTCACTGAGCATAAACATTCACTTAATGTGAGCAAATAGGAAAAAAAAAAGTTTTTCAGAATGTAGGCCATGCAGGCAAGTATTATTTT
The DNA here is from genome assembly GCA_013400315.1 of Bombycilla garrulus. Lineage (NCBI taxonomy): Eukaryota > Metazoa > Chordata > Aves > Passeriformes > Bombycillidae > Bombycilla > Bombycilla garrulus. Next base: position 224,997 of record VXBU01008278.1, read on the forward strand.
GCTATATCATTAAGTGCATCATGTTTTCCTCTGTGCATATAGAAAGATATGCAATATATTTTCACAGCATTCTAAGAAGCCACTCTTACCAGAGCTTTTTTTTCTGCTAAGTTTTAAGCATTCAGCATATTCCTATAAATAGCACTGGATATCTTGACAGTGTCTGAAAATACTGAAGAAAACCAACAGAAGAGTTACTGAAACCCTCTGTGAGGCCTGAGGCACTTTTTGCAGTGATGAGACAATTTAGAATGTTGAAAATTCACCCCCAAATACAGTTCTCCATTCTTCCCCCACTTTTTGTAATCACCAGTTTTCTGATCGTGGCAATGCCATTACAACAAACAATGAATCAAGCTTTCTTTCCCAATCCTAAGCACGTCTTTCCTAATTCAATCTTTTGGTGTATTTTACCTGACTCTCACGGTTTGGTTGCGCTGGGACTGAAATAAATTCTCTCCCAAACCAGCCCCTTTTGTGTCCCTTCTTTCAGATGGATGATGCCAGCATCCCATTGGGCAGAGCTAGGGGGAAACCTGTCCCAGAAAGTGTGCCCCTGGCTCCTGGGACCCCGAGCCCTTACCTTGGCAGCCACGTGTCCCCATGTTCCCATCTGCATCTGCTTCTAAGAAAAGTGTTTGCCTCTGCTGATCAGATACAGAGACAGGAAGCTGCTCTTAGATAAACAGGCAGCAGTTCACACATCTCTTGATGGTTTTGCTTCCTTTTTTTTTTTTTAATTCTTCTATCTACAATTCCTTGTTCATCTAAGCTTATGCATGAGAAGAAAGGTGACAAACAAAGGATAAAAGCAACCTCAGTAGATACAGGAATACTTTTAGAGGCTTTATAACAGTTTAATTTAAAATATTGCCTAATTATATGAGCATAGTATATTATACACCCACTTATCTGGGAGATGTTACATTCTGCAGAAAGACCAACCCACGGAAATAAAATGCTGTGTTTTATTTGTGTTTACTTGCGTAAGTTCAAAATGTGTATGTTTTTGTTGACTGAAGGACCTCAGCTGCTTTCCCTACAAACTGATCACTGAATCAAATAAGAATCCACCTGACAAGAGCTCAAAAATGTTTTACAATGACTTTAGGAGTTTGTGGAAAAAGAATTACGTATTTTCAGATTTAATGAGAAGTTAGTGAATAGTTCTAGTTAACAAAGGGTAACAGCATTTTATCCACTGTGACAGGTTGCATATTTATGTATCCTTACATAAACTGATCGTCAGTTTGGATGCAGTTTTCAGAGGTGTGATTCTTTCAGAGGAGTGATTCTTTTAACAGATAATTCTATTCAATTGGACTGGTGGAAAGTTGTTACATGAGCATAATTACCTTCCTCCTCTGTGACCAGAATAATTTATTATGTGCATTTTTTTCTTAAATTCTGTTTGGAACAATGCACTTCTGCTTTAAGAAAGTGGGTACAATTTCACTTGAAATGCCCATCTGTTGGGTAATATCAAAACTGCCCGGTTTGATGATTCAGATCCTAAGGAGAAATGAAAGAGAACAAATTGAAAAGTTTTAAAATAGGGTCATACTGACTTCCTTGAGAATGCAATATTTAACCACTGTATACAGAGAGTTGGTTCCTTTTTTTCCACTCAGTGTGACCTTTTCATCCAGATTTTTACTGATCTGATTGTTATATAAAGCCTACACTATCAAATACTTGTGGCCATTCTCAAACTGTTACTGTGAATGGAAGACCATTTGCTTAGATAAATTTATAAAATAAATTTAAACTACACCCTTTTTACTGAGAGAAAAGTCATTAGACAAAAACCTGTTTCATCACTTTCCACGTGCCTTTTCTTAACATGGTATCTACTAAGTGTCTACTAGTTTGCTGGTTCTGGTGTTTTATTGAGCATTCCTCTACTCTGCTGAAGAAAAAAACAGGCCTTATCATTATTAGAAATAGAGAAACAGGGTTGAAACATTTCTGCTGTTCTTTGCTGTGATGACAGCAGAATTGAAAGATCAAAGGAAGCAAGAGAGGAGATGACGCCTTTTATGCATTCTGGAAGTGAAGCTATACATAAAAAAAATTCTTAATTGTGTCCATATGCAAAAATTTAATTTCTGATGTAAGCAACATGATTTTCCAGGTTTTTGTGAGATCTGGGCATACACAGTATCTCAGATCAGCCATCCAAGAACAAGAAGTGTTATTAGTGTTTGCTGAGAAAAAAAATCCCAACCGTGAAACAGAAAAGCACTAACAGTGGAAAACAATCTTATCTAGAAAAGAAGCAATGAGTAAGTCCTCAATAAGTTTATTGGTTAAAATTGGGTTTACAAACAATCCATGAACAAAAACGTTTTCAGGAAAATTAATCCACAAACACCAGAGGTTTATGTCCAAAAAGGAGACAGAGGAGTCCTGCAACTTTATTTGAATAAAGGGAGAGGTCATGGGGGCATTCTCCACGGGGTCTCTCAACATTTTTACGGGATGAAGTCTCTTTTCTATCCTGATTTCCTGGCCACATTTCCCTCTGTCTGTCCCCACTGGCCGAGGGACTTGAGAGGTACAGACTTCCTGAAACACCAAATACCCCCTGCTAACATATACACCCTGTTTTTATTTTTTCTCGTGTCTCTGTTCTGTTTCTCTAATCCAGACATGTAGCACAGGCCTGAGTGAGTAACAGTCTGTGTCAATTAGTGGAATTCCTATGGAATTTTTGGTTCCCCCACTGCTTCTTTCACCTCTCCATATCTGACCTTATTTACCATCAGGCCCCCAGTTTGTAAAGACATCTCCTTCTCATTCCTTTCAGTGTAAAGAAAAAACTCAGTTCAACAGAAGATCAAGATGCAGAATGAAAGTTGACAGTCACACCAAAATACCCCTTTTTCATCCACTAAAACAGATTCTGAGAATGCTTTTCTGTACTACCTGAAAAGGGCAGGCACTCAGCACATCAAAGGATTTTTTTTTAGATCTCATGCGTGAATAGGAGACTGAATTTCATGGCTGAAGCCTTTAACACGAAATAAATGGATGCATTAACCAATATAACTATAAAAAAGAACTAATTAAAAATTCATAATGGTTTTGCAAACCTTCCAGGTGTACAGTCTGCTGGAATGAATGTGATAATGCTACCTCTGGCACTGACTCACAGCAGGCCTGAGGAAGTCACTCTGACAGTCTGCATGTAATAATGGTATCATGGAGCTCATTTGGGTGTGAGCAGGTTCATTAGTTAATACCTGATATTGCTGTAAAGTGCAAAATGTTTTGTGAGTGCTCGGTATTGTTATTTAAAAAGAAATAAACAGGAAGTGTCAGTCAGCTAATGTCATCACTGAGACATTAGATCCCTCAATGACAGCGGCAGAGACACAATGACAATGAGAGCGACCGAGGCTGGAATAACAGCATTTTTTATGGTTAGAAACGTGCAAAACTGGGGCTTTTTTCACAGCTCTTACACAACGCAGGACTTTAGCCACTGCATCTCCTTATGGCTCATTCCTCCTTTAGGCACATGAAGCATCTCCATGAAATACTGAGGTCAACAGACAAGACAATTCACCATTACGAATTTTTATCGAATAATCAAGCTGATCGCCGATCTCCGGGTTACTTTTCCTCCGAGCCGAACGCTCGTATGACCTGGAGTCTGAGGGAACACCCCGGCAATCCTCACGGACATTTTTGGCGTGCGGCTCAGCACCACCTCGGCTGCTCTCATTGTGATGCGGCTGCCCTACCCCGCAGCCCTGACGGCGTAAACAGGCTCGTCCAGCCTATCCTAATTTAACCCCCTCGTTCAGCATCCCTCCCTGGGGTCCCGCTGACGCAGCTGCGGATGTAACCGGGATTCCCCGGGCAGGGCGCGGGGCTGCCGCAACCTCAGCGGGCAGCGCCCGGGGCCGCTCCCAGCACCTGCCCCCGCGGCGATCAAAGATCCTTCCAGGGCGCGCCGGAACGTGCTGCTCCTTCACAAGGAAGCCTGCCGGCTCTCCAGGGGACTCGGCGGCAGCCTGAGAGCGGCGCAAAAACCCGCAAACCGGCTGCGAAGTGCTGGGGAGGGGGGCGGCTGGAACTGAAAGACGCGCTAGGAAACGCCGGTCTTCGCCCGGGACAAGTATCGTGCCTTGCCAGAAGGAGAGTCACAGGCCCCGAAAAAGACGGGCAGCTTGACTCGGGCCCTACGCGCGGCTGCTCACGCTGCGCCGAACGCCGCTCCCGCACAAACCCCGACTTGCTTCAATGCCGTGCGGCTTTCCCACGCTCGGGCAATAGCTTCACACGCTGCTCGGTGCCCAACTCCAGNGGCGGGAGCGGAGCTGGACCGGGAGCGGCGCTGGGATCGGGATGGGCTGCGCGGCTCTGCTCTGGGGAACAGTCCTGCTCGCCTGCAGCTGCGGCCCGGGGCCCCCCAGGGTCGGTGCCGCTCCGCTCTTGGCGGCCACCTACGTGCTGGATGACGCCGACGGGCTGGGCAGGGGGGGCGACGGGGTG
>VXBU01008278.1:229954-268328 GCA_013400315.1 Bombycilla garrulus
CATCGGGGCTGTCAGCGGCGGCGGGGTGAGCGGCTCCTCCGGGGCGCGGTGCTGGTACCCTCCTCGGGACACCTGGGCTGGGCGTTCCGTCGGTGGGACGTGAGGTGGCTTCGGCGGGGCCCGGGCCGGGGGTGTCGCGGGGGGAGCCCTGAGGGCTGCGGGGTGCGGGGACACCCCAGGGCGGGAGCGGGGCTCGGCGGGGCCGGCCTGAGGCGCTGAGCGGAGCGGAACGGGCGGCGGTCCGGCTGCGGGGCACATGGAGCCGGGCTCCGCTTTGCACCGGCCCGCCCTCCACCTGCGCTCTGGCTTTTCGGGGAGCCCAGGGCCACCCGTGTCCTGGGTGCTGGTGGAGGAGAGCTGAGCCAGGGTGGATTTTTATGTAGAGGCTCTTAGCAGCCCCTCGTTTTACTATGCTGGACGAGCCGCGCCGCTCGTCGTCTTTCGTGTGGTCCAGGCAGCAGAGCCGTGGGATTGCCGGAGCTTTTAGCCCCTGCTGAGATGCTTTCTTGGCCTGTGTGCCCTGTGGGCTCCCCTTGCTTTGGCATATGGTGAGCCAAAGCAGGGAGAGCTGAGTAGAGCAGGAGGAATGGTGCTGGGAGGGAGCTGCCTTTTGCTTGTCATAAAGCTGAGTGATCTCTTTGTTCCTCTGTTCTCTGGACTCTGTTTTGCAGTAAATTCCAGGAGTACAAGGCAGTTGCAACCCATGAAACCAGAAACGCACAGCTGAAGGTTTAGAAACAAGCTGTGTTGGGGCTTAGCCGAGTTCCTGGTGCTATAATTATTTTTGTAGGTTTATTAGCTCTGTGAAAGGCATAGACTGAAAAGGTGGGTTGTAGTTAAACGTTTGAAAGTTGTGTTTTCACATTTTCACATTTTCTTTCCATTTTAGGCCACATCTAGACTCCTTGTGAACTACCAAGAGCCTTATCGCTCCCAGATTTTAGACTACCTGTTCAAGGTAAAGTTGGTTTCACTGCTACAATAACATATAATTTCATGCAGAGTTTCTTCCTGTATAATATTGGAACTCCTATAGTATATTCAATGCTGCTTTAAATTAGACAAAATCCCATTTTGTAAAGAGTCTATTCTAATGTTGATTGTTATCAGAACCTTAAATTTTAGGTGTTGTTTTTGTTCAGGGTTTTGTTCAGGAGACTGTTTCTTCATGCTGTTGTGAAAATTCCTTTTATGTTTTCACAACGTGTTTTGAAAATACGTTTTCAGAAATGTGTTTAACCATACATCCATGTGGGCTAAATCATAAGTCATTTCTGTGGTTAAAATGAGGGGTTTTGCTGTGATTTCATAGTGATGGAAACTAGGGGGTCTTAGAGACAGTTTGGATATTTTGGAATACAGATAGGTTAACAAAGCATAAAAATGACTGTGCAGACTGCAGGTTTGTAACAGCATGTCTATTCCAAACTACTCTCAAGTACAGCTGCAGTGACTCTAGAAGGTGTAGGAAGTTCAGTGGTTTGTAAGCTGTGTTAGTTAGCAAGTGTAACTCGTGGAGTTACCCAACTTAATATATGGTAAGATTATTGCACTGGACATTAATAGCTTGTTGTGCTTTTGGCACTGTAAATTACCCTGCTGGAAGAGGATGTCATGTCACTTTCAAGTAATGTAATCCAGATGGCTGGAGGGGAATAATTTGCCATGTAGTTTAGAGAATTAATTTTCAAGGGTAGAGTAAGGTGTAATACGTGCCTGGGGAATCAAAGCTGGTGGTTCTTCTGAGACTAAAGCTGTGTGTTACTTGTATGGACTAGGCAGAAGAAGTTACTAATTCTGATTAGGCAGAAGACAATCTAGAGAGATGATGATTTTCAAAGAATTTTTGACATGCTCTTTTACCAAAACCTTTTAAACTGTCATGTTTGGGGGGGGTTTACCTTGCCTCATGCTCCTTGTCTTTTAGTGTCAGTCAACTTTCTTGATGGGAATGGGAGAATAAATGTGTTAGAAGTTTAAAACAAAAAATGTCAGAAAGGGAAATGGTAAATTTGAAATACTTACTTTGCTGTTAAAAGCAAACAAAAATCCCAGACTTGTAAGCCAAAGGACATGTCATCTATGCAGCATTTTTTAAAATCAAATTGCATCCCCATGTTTTAAAACATTTTTTTAATTACCAAAAATTATACTTTGGTCATTCCATGGAGGAGGTCAGCTTATTAGTGGTTATTAAAATAATGATTAATTGTAAGTTCTGGCTTGAGCAACTCTTAAGCCACTAATGGCTGGAAGAACACATTGGCAGTAGAATCACCTGTATGAGGTTGAATTTTATATTTGGCTCCACCAGTCAGATGCCAGGACAGTGGGACAGTGGACTAGCCAATTGTTTTCCAGGGTGGTCAGTTTTTTCCTCTTGCCTGTCTGTAGTTTCCAGATTATTCCTGAACTGTATGTATGCTCTGTCACATAAACAGTGTAACACTTTAAAAAAAAGAATAAAAAATACCGACTTCAATAGTTTGGCTTTAAAGGAAGACAAGTAATAACATTAAAATACTGCTGTGTTCTGCTTTAAAAGTGCTTTAGTATTTTCTTGAGCATAGCCTGTTTAAAATTTGCACAGTTGTGGAGAAGTGTTGTTAATGGTTCAAGAGTCAGTTAAACTGTTTAAAGATCAGTATACTAATTATGCTGGTGGATTTTCTTTTGAAAAGCAGAAATTTATATAATCTCTCATTGCATTTATAAGGGGTGTTTAAAACAGTAAAAAAATTGCATTTTCAGTATACTCAACTCATATTTACCTCATTCTTGTTAACAGCAGGATTCTGTCTGTTTTTCTGTCTCTTTTTTTTTCCACAGCCAAATTTTGGTGCTTCTTTACATATTCTCAAGGTAGAGATTGGAGGTGATGCCCAGTCCACAGGTATGGATTTTGCAGGAGCAGCATTTCACTTCTCATTTCAGTGGTGCTGTGAGTAACATGTGCTGCACATGGAGCTGAGACATGGACAGCTGAACAGCAATAAACCATAATGGCTTGTAAAGAGAGATTTACACCAACATTCTGGAAGCAGTTCTCACTATTATATGCTTAACAGATTGCATTCTAGAGCAAATGAGTTCTTTTTTTCCCCCCCCATAGCAGGTTTCTGAGTTGCAGAGCATTTCTCACACATGAGTTTTGCAATACCAGCTAGTTTATATCTTAAAAGCATGAAGTGCAAAGGCATCTGATCAGAAGCAGTTACATTTCTTTGGTTTAATTAGCTGCAGCATTTCACTGGAGTGCCATTGGCTGGCAGTAGGCAGTAATTTCTTTTCTTTCTGGGAAGAGTTGCACATGAAAATGTCTTGATGTAATTTGCTTAGCCTACCTACTACATTTACATACAGGAGAAACTATTTAGTAACTGGTTGTGAGCTGAGAAGCAGAGACTGCAGCTTATATTCTTCTCTTTTCTCCTCTCTTCTCTTCTTCCCCTTCCCCTTGCCCTTCTTTTCTTTTCCTTTTTCTCAAAGTAAACCTGGCCACATCAGGAATAGGCTTAAAACCAGACACAGTTAATAGATAGAAAGCATACAATCTAGTTTTGTGGTGCTATATATGTATGTATATTTGTATATATATACTTATATGTATATATACACATTTTTTGTAATGTCTGTGTTTTGTATAATTAGATACTGTTTTTCATTCTTGTGCTTACTTCACAAAAATGATCATGCTGAAAAGTACTATACTGGGTTTAAGAGCTTGGTAATGAGTTGCTGGGTGGGGGAATGGAATCACTTTCAGGCAGGCACACATCTTCTCTTCCAGCTCTCTTACTGCTGGCTAAGGAAAATGTCACACACCTGTGTGATGGTTTCCAGTTTTGAAAAGGAGAAGAGTGAGATTCATATACCTCAATGCACTGCAGCTCTTCTTCTGGCCTCAGAGGTGTAATCAGGAGTTCATTTGAGATGTGATATGAAGCCTAAATTTGGAATCTAATTGTTCTGTGTCCCTTACAAACTTACATACAGCCAAGTGTTAGTAAGGTAAAAAAAGCAATCCTGTTTTCTGTGGTGAAATATGCTGTTTCAGCAGGCCTCATTTATAACAAACAGGTCTCTGCATACAATTGAACATCAGTTGCATAATTATTGCAGTCACGTGCACAAGTTATGACTTGCCTTTTGTGCATAATGACTTTCCATGCAGCACTGATTCTCTTGAACCTTTCTAGTTTGTTTACCTTTGCCTGAGGAAGTTCAGCACATATCATTCAATTCCAAAACTTCCCTGCAGTCACATAACACCATGAAAGTTAGAAGTGGATATTTTACTGTAAAAATAAAAAAATCCTACAGCCTCTTTCCTGTAACTGAAAAAAATCATGGTAATTCCTTTCTTTCCTCTTCCTGGCCTTGCCTTGTGCAGAAGAAACAAACTATAACCTTCTTTTGTTTGTTTTTTGGTTTAGAGATAACTTGCTTGTGCAATGATTTTTTTCCTCTTAATCTTAATGCTGTAACATTCCTAGTGGTTGTTAATATCAAGATATGAGACAATAGCAAATAGAGATTTAGTGTTATCATATCTAGGCATAGAAAATGCCTAATAGTTAACCACATCTGTTGTTAAAAGCAGGCAAAACCCCTTCAAAATAAAAATATTAAAATGATGCTAAATTAATGTGCTAAGAATGAAGGGTAACAAATCTTGCATTTACCTCCCACTATTCCTTTGGCTTTGAAATACACACCAAGGAGATAGGTGCTTCAATGCTGTGTTAATGAGCAATGCAGCAAACTTTGTGATGTGTAAGAGCTTATGACACAGAGGATAATTGTGAGCTGCCTGTCTCTTTCCTTCCTAGATGGAACTGAACCCTCCCACATGCACTATGAAAATGATGAGAACTACTTCCGGGGCTATGAATGGTGGCTGATGAAAGAGGCTAAAAAGAGGAACCCCAAAATTAAACTGATTGGTAAATTGCTTTGAGCTTTTATACTTAAATGCCTTTTTATTCCCCTGACTGATTTACCTGTCTGACCCTTAATAAATATTTTAATGGGGAGATGGTTTGATGTTGCAGTAGACAAAGTAGAATCTCTAATATTTGTTAAGTTTGTCTTGATGCTTACCATGTTTTACCTTGTTACAGTAGCACAACATCCTGACAAGAAGCATAAGATAACAAATCTCTAATAAGTTGCTTGTATTAAGTAACTAATGCTTTTAGTGCATTGCAGCAATGAACATGATTGATTTATTTCTGAATAATTGAGTAAAAAAAGTTGGGAGGGATAAAGTCAAGTTACTGCAAGTATAAATATGTAAATCTTACACACATTGCATTTGATTAAATGTTATTACAAACCAATCACACACCCCTTCACCACTGTAGTGAGTCTGGTCTTCTGATTTGTCCTACATATGTAGTTGAGTTGTAAGAGAGTTTCCTTTCCTCCTGTTTTGGTCTTCATTGTGTGCTGTGACAACACAGATATGGAACCCTAGGTTGTATTTTTATATTTTGGAAATACAAAATGTGTTTCACACAAAATAAGGCAAGAAATGTGTCTAATTCCCCCACCTTCCAGGGAGCTGTACCATATCCAGCCATGAGGCAAGGCCAGGTGCAGGATTTGCCAGTCACGTTCTGTTAAGCCTACTATTTATGACTAATTGTAATTATTAATATTATCCCTCTTCCCTCACATCAAGCTCTCAACAAAGGAAGGAGAGTTTTCTTTTAAATTAGCCTTTGGTATCTTATACAAGTTGGCTATATGTACCTTATACAGCATCTGGTTAGATTAATTTGTTTTTCTTATTTACTACAGGATCCAGTGAATGGCTGAGACTTGGAAATGCTTTTTCATGATCCTAATCTTCCTTCCTCTGTTATGATCAGATCATAACGTTTTCTGAAATTCATGTTGAGGAGATAAATAATTTTTCATGTCCTATATTGACCCTTTGTCTTCAGCTTTGTAAATTGATATCCTAAAATCTTCGGATTTTTAGACCTGTTAGAGCTAGTACCATAAAATTGACAGATTATATGTAGTCAGTTGTTCTCTAGTGACAAATGCTTCCTAGCTCATAAAAAAAAATAAAAAATCAGCTATTAATTGCTTGATCATAATTTGTATTAGAACATATTCTGCAGTTAGATAAGTTACATTTCATTGTCTTCACTGGAACCAAGCAAGTTTCAAGGGCATATCTGTTCTTTCATTTTAGGTAGAGCAAATTACAGCTTGCTCTTGAAGCTGATTCAGTAATATAGTCCAACCACTTACCTTATCCATTTGTTTTTATTCTCTCTTTCCAGGATTACCTTGGGCATTTCCAGGATGGATAGGGAAGGGTGAAAACTGGCCCTATGACTATCCAGATGTCACTGCTTACTATATTGTTTCTTGGATATTAGGAGCAAAACAGTATCATGATTTGGACATTGATTATATTGGGGTCAGTAAAGCAAAATCTCCAGTTTATTTTATGTATATTTTATCTATCTTCACTCCTAAAATTTTAGCCTTGCTCTCTCTTTTTTGATGACTGGAGGAGGAGGAGGATGGCAAGTTAATTTTTTTTTTTGTAATTGCAGTTTTGGCTTGTACTGTGTAGTTGTGTTAGTTTATGGTCTTCCTGAAATGATGGCTGTTAAAGCAGAACAAGTGTCAAGTGGTTCCTACTCTTCCAGTTCTAAAACAAGCTTACCAAAGAATTTGAGAGTTCTTTTTCCTTTTCTGCCTTGTTCGTTCTGCTTGCATTTCAGGAGTTACCAGATAACAAAAAGCATCAGTCCCCACAGTTTGAAAGTCAGCTAGCATGACTTGGCATGGAATATGGTTGTTATTTTGCAGAGGAGCAGTCTTCTACAGCTTTTCCCATTTTTACCTGCATTATTTATAGTAGATAAAAGTGAATGTTTTACAGTACAACTACTGTGTTGTCCTACAGTGCAATATATAGAAGTAGTGAATTACTGAGAGAAAACATCATAAATTGGGGATGAGAGAGAGAAGCAGACAATCTGAAAAAACCTTTCAAGTTCACTATTTGAGCAAAAATGTGTGTCTAGGATTCATCTAAAATCAACCCCATACTTACTGGACACTTATTTTGGACTTTTAAATGTTTTGATATGAAAAGTTTAACTGCCAAAGAGCTGAAAATCACTTCAGCAGTCCAGGACAAAGCTTCTAAAACTGTGGTTCCCATCCCTTAGAAGTCTGACCTTTCTGCTGCAATGTGGGAAGCTGTATCCCATGTATATCTCCTCAGAAATGCATCCCCCAGGATGTTGCTGGCTTATTTCACTTGGGCCAGTCTTGCACTGTGGGTAACATAGTGATACCTCAGAATTCAGTTGTGAGGACAGGGAGAACAATTGCTGTTACATTTTTCTCTGCCCTGTGTTCTTGGAGTAGAAAGTAAGTTCTTCTAAGCACTTCATGTATTTGAGAAATGTTGACTTCAATGTTGATACTTCACGGTGACTGCCCTTCTAAATTCTCTCCTTCTAAGGAAAAGGAATTTCTGCTTATCCAGGCAATGTGATGATGTTGCATATTGTCTCATTTCTTTGTGGGTATAATCTGAGATACAGGGAATCAGGGAGAGGTCTGTGAAGGCTCAGAAGCTGTCAAAACAATTTCAATACTATTATAGTTGTACATGGTTAGCCTTTACCACTCTCTTTGCTGTAAGTACATGTTCTGTATCACTGTTTGCTTTCAGATGAGATGAGCCTTTCAATGAGTAATGTTTTGATTGTCATGTTAGCATTTATAGAAAGATGTAGAAATATCAAAATCAATTGTACTTACCCTATCTGCAGGAAAGTGCATCGCTGGGTAATGAAACCTTTACTGGTGGTTGTGAGTCACAGTGTTCATGTTGTGTTTAGAAAAGAAAGAAACAACATGCCTATGTGTTTTATATAAGATCAGGGGGGTTGGTAGAAAGGAAGACCAGTGATCCTACTTTTGAATTTTGAGCTTAAACTCACTTTCCATAAAAGATGTAAAAGCTAGAAATTAGCTAATTTTTTGTCTGTTTACTTAAAATATGCTGGATCTCTTTTGTGCTCAAGCTTGGATGCGGTCCTGTGTAGATTAGAAAGAACATGGATTTGTTCAATATGTGAGTTATTCTCACTCTCCTGTGTCCATGTATTGCAACAGGGGCCCATTCATTAGGCCACACCTGGGAGGCACGAGGTGTTTCTCAATGATTCCTAGCAAACTGGTAATGTAACACTGCTGCCATTGTAGGGCTCGAGCAGCTCCAGCATTCTTGTCAGTGAGAAGGCAATCAGGGGAGCTTGGAGAAAGATAAACAGGCGGCTACTATGAACTTTCATACAGAATTTCCCCAGAAGAGCTGATAACAAAACCAACCTGCACTTCCCTCTAGCACACGGAAACCGCGCAGTTGATTAATGGATTTTATAATCTTACATATATATAAATAAAACCTTTAGTTCTCCATTGACATATCCTGACTTTTCTAAAAGGATTTTGCTTTTTCTTTATAGATATGGAATGAAAGGGCATTTAGTAGCAAATACATTAAGGTATGTATTCTTTTTTATTTCTGTGAAAAGCTTGTACGCAAACAATTAGCTTTTCTGAATTTGCGTAGGAAAGAAACCTTAATTCTGCAACTGTATCACTTACTGAACTCTCTTGACTTGCATGCATGGAAAGATAACATGTTCAGATATCTAGATTGTTTATTTTGTGTGTCTGAAACTGTTATTATGAACTTCGGGCATGTCAGTGTATGCTAAATGTTAGGACTTCTAAATTTTAATGGGAGCTTCTGTTGATGCTGCTATCATACAAACTTAAATCATTTTTATACAAACTTGGATATAGCTAGAAGTCCAAGATCTAGATTACTTAAAATTCTGTAGCTAAGTTCTGTGATTACAGTACCCTTAAATATTGCTTTTAAACTACAGTAAAGGCTCTGTGTTTTTAATTTTGCAAAATTCAGTACCTTTTGCCCTAAAAAAGTAGAGGAACACAGTATTTCACAGAACCAACCTTGAGATAGCTCTAATATTTCTCACTACTGAATGTTCCTGCAACCCCCCATGCCCTGCTTTGAAAACTGTCTTCTGTTTGTTACATTGTCTTGCAATGAAATCTTAAGCACAAGCTCCTGCTTTGTTCCTTTCCATGTTGTTGCTTTGAGGCTGAGATTGGATGGAATTACCTCTTCTTAAAAGCAAACAAGACTCAGAGAATCACAGGATGGCTTGAGTTGGAAAGGACATTAAAGATCACCTATTTCCAATTCTCCTGCCATGTTCAGAGACACCTTCCACTAGGCCCTGTTGCTCAAAACCTCATCCAGCCTAGCCTTGAACCCTTCCAGGGATGGGGCATTCCCATCCCTTCCTTCTTGTCCTATCACTACACGCTTTTGCAAAAAGTCCCTCTCCATCTTTCTTGTAGGCTCCTTTCAGGTACTGGAAGGCAGCAATTAGGTCACCCCAAAACCTTCTCTGCTTCAGGCTGAACAATCCCAGATCTGTGTTGTGTCACCTTGAGGCTTTCTCATCTGCTTGTCTTGGCTTCCTCACGTAGGGAGAAAGAACATGGAGAACAAACTGTTGAGTCTAGGGGCAACATTCCACTTTATAGCTTTTTGAACATTGTTGAGCTGGGACTGAGCATTTGGCTTCTAGAGCTGAATATTTAGTTTAAAATTTGAGCTTATAATCACCCAAATATTTACTGAAAAGTTTTGGCCTTCCTTCTTCTGTTATGTTAACTGATGAGGTTTTTTATTAAACACCTGTCCATTCTCTTACGGTGTCACTTGGCACCACTTCTCTCATCAGCACCACAGTTCTGTTTGCAGTCTGACATTTCACAAAAGGTCAATGTACTGAAATGTGCTGCTTCACACCAAAAATTTTCTTTAATTCCTGTTAAATACATCAGAGATAAGTTCTTAGTTATCAGGCTAAATTTTTACTTGTAAGATGTTGTTCTAAATACTTCATCCACTAAGGCACTAGTTATGTTTCTTAATAAGTAGAAAAAGAAGGAGAAGGAAATGGAGATTCTAATGCTTCTAAATTCTTGTTCAAGAAGACACTTTTCTTTCAGTTACGTGAATACTGGGTGTGAGGGAGCTGTTCTGCATATGTTATTGTGGAGTGCATTTTGGGTGCATGCAGTTCTGTGCCCTAGGTACTTCTCTTTCATCATGGAAATTCTGCAACCATTCATTTTGTTCTTCTGAGCTGTCTCTGGAGTTAGGCAAATTTTCTGAGTACCTAGGTTGCTAGAATGCTTTAAATTGCAAGGACCTTCTAGTATTTTGAATTTGTCTTTTGGTAGAGTTTGTGCTTCAAAGGTTTCAAACAGCTGAGCAGAACTTCATTGCTACTTTTCTTCTTAGTAATTTTTATGTCTTAATTAGTTTTAGTCTAATCTTTGATTGTCATCAACACTTAGACAATCTGGATTTCTGTCCTTATTTGAGTACATGAAAAATAGAAATGCTCCCTATTCTTCTTTACATTGCCAGAGGGCTATTACAAGAAATTATTTAAATGTGCGTGCCTACCGATCTTTGAATCAAATTGCAAAATCTTTTTAATGCGTGCATGCATGCACATAGTGCATCATTCTTTTATATCTAAAATTAAAAAAAACATTTTAGACTGTGGACTGGGTGTCTTTTTTAGATGCAGCTGTATGTGCAAGCTGCTGAAAATATGTTTTTTCATATTTTTTCTTTATTTTTTAATTTGTGGTTTGAGTTTTCAGATAGTACCAGCCCTAAGTGTGGTTCATTCTTAACTGTTAATGCTGAGTATGTTTTGTGTGGGTATATTTTACCTAAGAAGTTCCACAGACAAAATGTGAGCTGTTTATCATCTTTAACAGTGAAATAGTAAAGGGAAGCTGAAAAGACAGAACAGTAATTCTTTTCTGCTGGCATGTTTGAATTCAGAGTTGGTTGCCCTCAGTTTTGTTGTAAATATGCAATTCTAGGTTTATTCATTGTTTTCCCTGAAAGTTAGTGAAACGTGAGAACCAAGTACTGAGTAAACTTAAATATTAAACACTTAAAACAGGATTTTTTTCTTTGTTCAGTGAAATGGGCAGTGAAAAAAATGTTTAGGTGCTCTTCACTTGAGCAGGACAGGTGTTTGGCAGAGATTTCTGTTGTTGTAGAGAGCTGCATGGTTAGGTCTTTTCTATTTTAAAACTTCAGTCCCAGTTTTTTCAATATACTTTTTTGGGGATCAGGTTAGCTTTTGCTTCTGATCACTTGGGGAGATATGTCCACTTCCACATATCAGCCAGCTTTCATTTTTAGATTAGCTTATCATGATTGACTGTGATAAATCCATTACTTTTGTGTAATGAATTGCATACATGCCAGGGAGTCAGTACCTTGAGAGTATCCAGGTGAATTATATGTGTGCACATGTGATGTCAAAAGTTATCCAAGTGATGAGAAGCCCATTTTTGTTTAAAGACAATCTCAATGTCAATGATAACCCCTCAATTTTAAAAATACTTACTTTGTCTTAGTTGCCACCATAGCTCTTGTTTAAAAAAGGTGAGAACTTTTCTTATCCATCCTGGTCTGTAAATAGAGGCTTCCACTGACTCCTTCCAAAGTCCTTGTTTTCAGTCTTGTATTTCATGTTGCCTCAGTGATGAAGGCTGTACTTTAAGTGGTGTTATCTGTTACTAAGGTGCTTCGACATTCTTTGGACAGACTGGGTCTGTGGAACATTGGCATCATCGCTGCGGATGGAGATTGGAGCATCTCAAAGGAGATGCTAGCTGATCCCTATCTTAATGATGCTATTGAGGTAGTCGGGTAAGTGTGGGAGAAGGGAGGCATTTTAAACATTGCTGTTGCTTCTTCTCTGTAAGTCTTCATTTCCAAGAGTCGTTTATTCTTGTTTCATACTTCCTAGCTGAGCTGTTTCCATTTTTTCCGTCATTGTGTATAGTGGTGATGGATTATTCTTTCTTTTCTTTCTCTCTCTCCTTTCAGTTTAGTACATGGGTAAGCTGACCTTTTTACTCTTCCATCATGTCTTTCAAGTGTCCATTTAGGAGCTATGTTTTAGACTTCTTAGCACTAGCAAATGACAGGAAACTTCTAACTAATCTGCATGTGCATGTTCCAAGTCAGAAAAACCTGAATTCTTGGTCTGCAACTGGTTTTCATTTCAGGTGAACTTGAACTTTCAGAGTGGAACTTATCACCCTGGGACTTTGTGTGGCTGCAGCTGAGATTTTTCTGGTCATATCCTAGAGCTAGAAGTTTCTGTTTCTTGCTTACATCTGATAACGGATAATATTAGAAGTGCACGCACTGACAGTAACATAGATGTAAAAACAAGCATCCAGAGTTTGTAAACTAATACAGCCTATCTCAGTTTTGGCAGCTGGCAATGCCTTCTGTTGGTGTTTCAGCAAATGTAAACTCAACTGTTTGCCTTCACTCCTGTTACATAATACACTTTCTTGCTTGCTTCTGGCAACTTTTCCTGCTGCTCTTGCTCTTCTTTTAATCTCCAGTTTCTCGAAATTATACGTAGTTTTTAACAAAAGACACGTTCCCAGTAGGAATTACCTGCGCAGATACAAATTGCACACTCACGTTACATTTGTTAACTTGTTTATCTCTGTTGTTAACCTTACTGTGATAAGAGCATTCTTGTGGTCACTCATGTACCATTTATCCTCTGGAGGTAAGGAAGTATGATATGCTCATCATAGTTTAAATGAATTCATAATTCAAGGGTTACAGCTAGTCATTTAAGCAGGGATTTTATAAAGAAACTGCTTTCGCATGTGCTGAGCTTGTGTAAACACAAATCACCTGGAGGAGGCTGCTTGAGAAATACCAGTTATAGTGTCAGCATTGAGTAACTCATTTGGTTTAAAATAAATGTAAAACAAACTTTCTTAGGTTAGGCAAGACTTGCAGCTCAGCAAGTGCATTAGGAAATGTTTTAGTAATGATTTCCATGACAATACAGCTTGAGGAATGAATGCAGTTACTGTGTATGGCTCTTGTTTCTTTAAGAGCTTTACAGAATCAAGGATAGGAGTACTTGTTTTTGTTTTTGTCTTTATAACCACCAATATGTTTTAGTTGTTATTTAAAATGGAAGTTCTTTTTGTCAGAGGTTTTTCTTGAATGTTATAAAGCTTTTTCCCCAACTCCCCCACCACCACTGATCACAAAAAATGAAGAGTTAGGTTTTCCTGTGCAGTGCTTTTCTTATCTATCAAGAAATTAATGTTAGTACATAATGAGAACACAATGTTTCTCAAACAATGCTGACTTTAAGGTACAAACTACCCCAGAGAGTTCTGCTGACCTAGTGAAAGATAATAGTACTTAGGTGTCTGTCCTTGTTAGTACATAATGAGAACACAATGTTTCTCAAACAATGCTGACTTTAAGGTACAAACTACCCCAGAGAGTTCTGCTGACCTAGTGAAAGATAATAGTACTTAGGTGTCTGTCCTTCAAATGCTCAGGTTCAGAAACTTCATACACATCTTGAAGTTTAACCACCAGCACTGTAACATCTAAGTGGCTAATCTGCAAATAGAGTGTCTTGCATGAAACATGATGTGCTTTGTCTTTATCTGTACTTTTGTGTCTGTAAGAAGAACAAACATTTTTAATTTTTTCCTTTTATCATGTATTTTGCAATTCAGTATGGTAGAAGAAGAAGGTGTCGTTTGAAGTCACTTTGTGCTTGACAATCTTGTACATTTTGTTTGGTTAACAGTTGTCCAAGTTGCAAAACCATGAACTGAAGCACTGTAGTTTTATCAGCTGGTGCTGAAGAAGATGCTGCCTTTCCCAATATAAAGTTTTGACAATTTGAAAAACATTTTTTTTTCTTTGTCCCTTCTCTCTGTTCTTTGCTCTCCTTTTTTTTTTCCAAGCTGTTGAGGTACACATTGGATAAGCATGGTCTGGAGCAGGTGAGGATCATAGCCAGCGATAGACTGTGGGAGCCCATTTCCTTTGTCATGATGATTGACTCTGAGCTCCACGGAGTGGTCGATGTCATTGGGTAGGGGGTTCTCTCTGTTCTTCTTTCTTGGTGGTTTGTTTATGGTTTGTCTTCATCTTATTTATAACTAACCCAGCCAAAGCTTTACCTCTCTCCACTCCTACCTGCAAGGAAAGGATTGATGCTATAAAGCTTTCTTACTAACCCACATCCAATCACACAGCTCTTGTCCCAATAACAGCCTCAACCTTTAATTGAATCAGGAGTCCTCTATCATGTTGAGGAATCCTGTTGGGCGTGGTTGCACTTTTGATGGATTGAAGTTTTTTTGGAGGGTTTTGGTTACTCTGACTGGTATGAAAAAGTGTTTTAGCTTTACAACTCGGTACACAGCCTTGTAATTTCCTCTGGTTTGTTACTGAAATGTTTGTGAGCCAGACATTAATTTGGGCTGTGATTCCTCTTTGAGTTACCATGGCTTGATTCTTAGTTCCCATTTTGTTTAGATGACAAATTTGTATTTGGAAAACATATGACCAGCTGACATGTTTTACCAGTTCTGGGTTTTGTCATACTAGCAGACTAAATTTGAGATTGATTACTGTCTTGATGGCTGAATGGAAATGCATGTATGAAATGTTCATTAACTTTTCTTTTTACAGTAGCTCTAAACTTTACTTACTAGGTGCCATAAACTTGCCTGACCCTATCACATGCTTCAAATCTGTCAGTTCCTTGCTTGAATTTGAATTTTTTCCATTAATCTTAATATGTCTGAACCATAGGAGGTGTAGAAATGAAGGCTTTCTCTGCAAATACAGATAGACAGTCAGTGTCACCTACCCTTGCAATCAGTCCCTCCCCCCATTCTGAGCATGAGCAGTATCCTGGCAGTTTTTCGTTGGTGGAGTCTTGGATCATGTCTGGATGAAGCCCAACAGTTTTTACACTGTAAAGTCAGCTGTATTTGCTTACCCCTTTGTATGTGTAATTTTTATGTGCCTACTCTGATTCAGTCTTAACAGGGAAATTGAATACCCTCTTGTGTATTTCAGCTTTTATTGGTCAGGGATATTGACATTAAGAAACACCTTTTCCGGAGCGTAGAAAGACAAATTATTCCTTTTCTGCTTTGTTTTTGCAAGCTATGCACTTTATGCCATACAAAACCCTTTTGCTTGGTACTAGGGCAATACTTGGGTTTCCAAGCCAAAGGAGAAATAAGATTCCTACCATCTGATACATTAACTGTTAGTGAAGCTACCTATGAAGGACTACAACACTGGGAAATGGCTCATTGTCCACAAGAGGGAAAATAATGAAAAAGTCTCCAACAGTCAGCCAGTAAAACTAGTGTTTCTTCTAATCCTGCCACAAGTGTATCAATTTGTCAAGTTGCAGGCTAATAGTAAAGGAAATAGTTTCATTTTTGCATGCATATTGAGTTCAATGGATGTGCTAAGTGAGGAAAATAACAATCCTATTTTCTGCACGTGGTTTGAAATGTTTATGACCTTGCATGACTGGTCAGTGTTGTGATTGAGTGTAGTCAAAGTCTCCATTGGGAGAAAGGATCTCTCCTCATACTAAGGAGGATCTTGGAAAGAAAATTAGCTATCATTATATGTTTCAACTATTAGAGTTTATACCTCTGTAACTTCTCTAGTCCAGCTAGCACGTTTCTTTTGAAAATTGAGTTCAGTAAAAAAGATGTACAAAAATCAGTCCAGTTCACGTTTAGTTCTAAGACATTCATGCAGCTTAATTCTTAGCATAATGCCTAGTGCTGTATCTTACTGTTGGTTTTTACGTTATTTATGGTTTTGTTTAAGGTAGTATGAGTTAGCATTTATTTTCTCTATTCAGCACGTTATGGTAATGACCATCTTCAAGCACAATTTCAGGACAGAGGTTTGCTTTAGCAAGCTGGGAAAATTGCATGGTGTCTGTAAATCTAAGTTTATCTATATGCTATCATGTAGAAGAAAAAAATAATCTACTGATGTAAATACAATAAGCTCTGGAATGTTACAGCTCCCCCTTGTTCAATTTTCTTGAATTCCACTTGTGGTATTCCAAAGAAATTTTATTTTTCATTTTCAGTTTGAAGGAAGTGAATCACTGCTGCTATGTATGTACTTCCAAATTTTGATTTTCTCTTTGTACGAAGTGTTCTTTCTTTTCAAAATACTGTGTAGGGCTCACTACCCCGGGACAAAAACAGTGCAAGATGCCATATTAACTGGGAAGAAGCTGTGGTCATCAGAAGATTACAGTACTTTCAATGATGATGTTGGTGCAGGTTGCTGGGCTCGGATCCTGAACCAAAACTACGTGAATGGAAACATGACCTCGTAAGTGCTGGGCACTGCTGCTTGCTTTCACAACTTGGGCTGTAAGAATTATTTAGAGCACTGTATAACACATCCATCCCTCTCTGCTGAGAAAACAGGTAAACTGAAATTCACCCCGGTGCGGTCTGAATTCAAATACAGCAAGATAGAAAGTCTGCTGTTGTGACCTCTTCCAGGGTAGAAGTCCCACAAGATCCAATGTGTTCTTGTTCCCCAGCACTCCATGGTTTATGCACTTAATTTCAGATGCTTTTGAGACTGATGATAATTAAAAAGAGAATGTTCTTAAGAGCTAGCAGTGAAAAACATTGGAGGGAAATAACAATAAAACTAATTCATCATACTTTTCTCAAGGCCTTTACCAGATTGTTTGTCTTCAGTTAAACAGATATTTACAGATGTAGTTATCTAGTTTTTCCATACAACTTCTCCCTCAGAATCCATTCTTAAACATTCTGTTGTCTTCTGATAAATTTACTGTTTTCTGCACGTTTTCTTTCCAAGCTGAAAACTGTAAAAAAAAAAAAAAAGTGTTCTCCTGGAAAATTACATAACTCAGTTTTGGAAAAGAATAGAAAATACAGTTTAATGTTTCTGGTGCAACAGCTGGTAATTTGAAAGAAAAAGTTTGACTAAAGGAAATGTAGGCATCAAGATGTAAACAAAATTGTTCGAAGCTTTTAGATTCTTTGTAACTTTATTTTGGAAAAATAAAGAGAAATCTTCTTGTCTGTTGCTTCAAGTGGAATGCAGGAAAAATCACTGATACTTTTAAAGGGAAATTTCTTATGTCACCTGGTTTCTACAAATCTTGTGTCTTCTCTGCAAGCTGAAATTTTCAAACAGATGAGTATTTCCTGCATGAATTCCTGATCATTCTGCTTGTTTCTTAATCCTCATATACTTCAATACCTTAATTTGGGGTTTTTCTTTTCCCGTTGTTTATCTATTTTCCAAGCCCTTTCAAATTATATATGCCTCGTTTCTTTCACAGCCTAACAGCCAGGCACGTGTTGTATTTCTGAATTATTGTAGAATAGTTCCAAGTCCAGATGTCCAACAGGGAAGTTATCTTGGCTTCTATACTGAAAACAAAATCTTTCTGAAGAAAGGCAGCTTATCTTTCTACTAAGTTTATTTCCTTTGAAGTTAAGTTTCCTCCTTTTCTTTCTAAGTTTGAAATCAGCAGAACGAGTTTGATGTGAGCAAGCTGAGTTTACAGTTCAAGAGTTGTTTATTTTATGGCCACGTTTTTGTAGAATTTCAGGATCTCTTCTGTGTGTATGTACAGTGTGATAAGTCTGTGGCAGTGAGTTTAGAATGAGGCCTTTGTACTCACCTGTGTGCAACAGCAAAACAGGGACAGCTTTTGCCTGCTGCTTAACTGCTCTCTTAAGCTGTATTTCCATACTTAAGGCCCAGAGATCTTGGGTTTAAAGTCCTTGCAAAACATTTTCAGTGAAGCCCAAATCAAAGTGCATGAAGTGATTATCCTTGTCAGGATAGAGCAGCAACTCCTCAAGGATGGCTGGTTAAAGTTATTTTCTGTTTGTTGCTTATATGGATAAAGATGAGATTTTATTTTTTTTGCTGGTGCTTAACTGCTTCCCTGAAAAACTCCACCCAAAAAATTACCACCATGCACAGAAATAACCAATCACAAAAACCTCAACCAAATAACACCCTGCAAAAAGCTGTAGACTTTGGTAACAAAAGTTTTTGCCTTCAGAACAGGAAAAAGCCCCAAACAAATGGAGTCTTTACCCTCAATACATGTTCCTTTTAATGTACAACCTTTTGCTGTACTATAGCCAGAGAATTTATCACCAGTTTTGGAAGAGGTTCTCAACACTGGAAGCTGATTTGCTTTAATTCCCTCTCCTGTGGGTTTTTCTTTTCCTTTTACCTAGAAAGATATGATATCCACCCTCACACTGTTTTCATTGTATGCTGGAGGAAAAGGAGGAATGGATTCTTGTACTAAGTTAATCTAATACTGACCATATGAATGGAGAAAACACCTGTTTTTCTTGCAGAACAATTGCATGGAACCTGGTGGCTAGTTATTATGAGGAGTTGCCCTTTGGTCGGTGTGGATTAATGACAGCACAGGAGCCATGGAGTGGCCACTATAAAGTTGAATCTCCTATCTGGATTACAGGTAAAAATTTAGCAGTTATAACTTGATCTGACACCAAACATCCCTGTTTTCTGAGGCCTTTATTTAGTGGTTTTACATGTATTATTTTTTTTGTACCAAGTTGAGGTAGATTTGTATAAAGTTTTGTGGCTATATTAAGAAAGAAAATAATCTCATTTCAATAGAAAGCAGAAAGATATAATAGTAAGGAAAATATTTATACTTGAAATTTAGTTGTAACAGAAATAAATAAGCTACTACCTTTATAGCTCTTACTATTAAAATATTTTGATCTGAAGTGCCCATAAAGGCTAAGATGCTTTCCTGTTTCCCTTCCCTTTTATATTTTTAATCTTTGAGTATCAATCAATTTCATTTGGTACTTCTCAATTTGTGAAAATGGAACATCTGTATTCTTTTCCTGCTTGACATTCTTGGCTTGTGTAAATCAGCATTTCCTTGAGCCTGGGGAAAGGGAAGCACGTTCATGTAGTGTCTGTGGACACACAAATTCACTGGCTACTCTGTAGTCCTGTAATATTTTACTGTCTTTACTGCCATTCTGTAGAGTAACTATGCAGTCTTATGAATGAGAAACAAGACAAATGATTTAATTTTTATTTTTCTGCTAGTTACCTGTATATGTAAAAGCATTAAAGGAAAAAGGGCCACAATTTCCCAGGGCCAGAACAGCTGAGCAGTTGTTTCTGTGTCCATGTTGCTCAGTATTTTCATGATCTGGGTCATATTCTTCTTTGACAGTTTCACTTAGTTTCTGAAAACCCTACTTATTTAGTTATTCCTCATGGAGTTGCCCATCTGTGCTTTCTTGGCCTCAAATGTTTACTTTATTTAAAGGAAAAAAAAAAGATTGGGGAAAATCTTTGGGGAAAATCTTTTGTGATAATCTTTTGTGATGAATATTCAAATTGAATTGACATGATAACCATATCTAGTTTGTACTTAAGGTCTAAATAATTGCTATCATTCTGTTTTGTCTGCCACAGTGTTGATATTTTTCATTTTCCCATAGTATAATTCTTTCATCTTTCCTCTTATACAGGTAAATTTTGTTTTGAAAGTCCTATTACTTTCTTTCCCAAATCAAGTTTCAGTTTTGTCAGCATATATGAGAGAGAAATTTAATTAAGCCTACAAATGGTATAATTTTTATTAAGTCTTAATTATTGTATTCTGATTTTTGTCTCAGCACACACCACACAATTTACTCAGCCAGGCTGGTTCTACTTGCAAGTGGATGGACACTTAGAAGGAGGTGGCAGTTTTGTGGCTCTGACAGATGGCCTAGGGAACCTTTCCATCATCATTGAAACTATGGTACGTGCATCAGCAATTCCAGAGAACTAGAAAAGTTACAGGAAATGTTTTGTTCTGAGGAACCTGTCTTAATTTACGTAGTTCTCTATCTGTGAATGTTCTTTGGTGCTTGTAGCTTTATGAGTGAGTTCACTAGAGGTCATTTTTTTCAATCTGAACTTCAAATACCTAATTGAGACTTCCTGAAGACCAATATATATTCCATCTTCATCTTTTTATTACACATTAGCTTCAACTGGGTGACACACTGGGAGGAAGTTGTATCATGTGCCTTCTTAAAATCTGTTTTCAAAACAAAATTATTAAACTACTTTAATTGCAGCTATTAAGAAAACAGTGAAATAAATTACTGCTCTTTTAATTTCAACTCTATGCTGTAGGTTTTTCATGAATGTTGCCATGTGTTGCATTCCAGTAATGTGTGTCTCTTCTGTTACGTTTATTTTTTTTCTTCAGAGTCATAATCACTCTAAATGTATCAGGCCTCCATTACCAAATTTCAGTGTCGTACCTCAGAGAGCAACTTTCTACCTCAGAGGATCATTTGTAAGTAGATCTTGAATACATTTGATCAGCCTTGCAAAATGAATTACCATTCATAATCAAATACATGCAAGTCAGTATCACAGGTTAGCAAGAAATTAAATGAATAGTCTCCAGTTTTGGAGGCTGTTTCACACCTGGCAGTTTTAAGCATTCTGGTTCTGTTTTACCATGGGATGCAGTGTCATAACTGAAATTGTAGAATTGCTGCCTCCAGTCTAATCCTCTGTATTTTGAAGAAGAAATTTCACAGGACAGAAATGCAACTAAATTTTTCCTTAGAATTAATTCTAAGGCTGGTTGCTCTGACATGCTGACATAGTTTGTCAGACCAGCACAGCTGGTTATCAGCTCATTTTCAGGGGAATAGCTCTAGTTGATTTTATACTGTAGGTTTTGTTGTTGCATCCTGTGAAGTGATGCTCTGAGAATCTCCCAGTTATTGATTCCTTTATTCTCTTTTTTTAATCTCACTAAAGTAAATTTCCCTGAAATGTGAACCATACTCTCACAGTGTGAACTGGAGGGAGTCATTGTTGGTTGATTCAGATGATTCCTTCTCAGAAGTTGACAGTTACTTATTTGGAATTTGATTTTGATACTTTGGTAGCAATAATTTCCTTTAGGAGGAGATAATTTGGGTGATACTTTTGGCAATAAAATGGTTCACTTAGGAAAAGTAGTTGAGTGTCACTTTGGATACACTACTCCCTTTTGGGGAAGTATCAGGTGGCTTGTCCAAACCAAGCTCTAGGTCTCTTGCTTTGTTGTTGATGTTGGTAACTGAAAAGAAATTATAGGGTTTAGGTGTGATTAAAATCTGATAACTAATATAGTTGATAGTTGCTGTAGTATTGCAGAAGGCTGGAGACATGTAAGCAAAATACTTTGTTCAGAAATTAAAATCAAGGAACTGGCAACTAGGCTGAAGGCCTCATAAAAGTGAACCTACCAGGATATTATCTCAGTCTAGTTACTTGGAGGAGAGCTTGTATCCAAGGTGTGTTGTTGGTGATAGAGAAGCTGAAGGTTTTGTGTTTGCAGTGCTTTCTATCTTTATAAGCAGCATTAGGGCATGATACAATGCCTTGCTGATGTATAATCTATAAAAATGCTAGGTGTGTGTAATGATTAGCTGAATAGAGTTGTGGCTTCTAATGAGATCAACTTTAAAATAACAGCTTTAAAATAACAAAAATTACACACCAATAGAGGGCTGGTATTTCTCAAGTTGAATATTCAAGGTTGTTTATTTTGCTGTCATTGTGTTTTAAATTGTATGGTGTCTTCCATTGCAGTATATGGTGGAAACCCTTCAAGTGTGGCATTCTAGACTTGATTTTGAATCTGGAAACTCTAGTCTTTTCCAGCAACTCCGTCCTATAAAGGTAATTTAATCAGATTTTATTACATCTCTCTGCAGTTTCAGGTGTGTCTCCCCTCTTCGGTTAAACTCCTCAACTTTCATGTATAAGCTGCATATTTGGGGCACGTTTTAAGGCTGTTTGCAGATTTACTGGCTATGTACAAGCTTACCTGGAGGTAATAAAGAGTTTGGGGAAAGTTTTGAAAATAGCCCAGAAATATTTAAATGCTGAGACAAGAAGATGGGATTTATGCCTTAAATCAGGACTTCAGAGGATCTTTGTTACTTCAGGAACTTTGGTATTTTGTCATTTAGTTGTTAACTTTTCCAGCTTGAACTTTCTTCAATTCCAGGTATGGAAGGGAAGATTTTCTTTAGATCTAAATGTGGATGAAGTCTACACTTTAACCACCCTGAGGACAGGACGGAAATGTGGTTACCCAGAGCCACCTCCTCCTCAGCCCTTTCCTTCCAATTACAGAGATGATTTCAATATACGTAAGCCAAAATTCTCTTCTCCAAAATCTTCATTCACACACAGATATAATTGTAACATAGGAAGGCAGTAAGTTGTGTTATTTGAATCCTCTACATGAGGGAGCCTGAAGATCTATTTTTTTTGTTTATTTATACCTATTTTGCCAACAACTTACACCTGTATGAGTCTACACCTTACACTTGAAACGAGGTGTATTTAATTTCATGTCTTACCTGGTGTTCATGTGTTTGCCAAACTGGTGTCTGCTTAAAAACTTCCATTTTGGGGACTGCTTTGATATAGCAAGTCAAAAATCTGAAGAAAATTTTCAGGGGGAAATTTGTGAAAACTAGTACACCAAAAGGAAAATAACGTTTTAGAGTTGATGTGTATTTTATTTTCTGAACAGGTAATCCACCTTTCAGTGAAGCCCCAAATTTTGCAGATCAGACAGGTGTATTTGAATACTTTGTAAATGCTTCTGACCCAGGAGATCATGTGTTCACACTCCGCCAGGTGGTGGTTCAGCGGCCCATCACTTGGGTTTCTGATGCAGACCAGACCATCAGTGTCATAGGAAATTTTCAGTGGTATGTAAACACTATTTTGTAGTGGCCTTTGGGGAAATGTCCTCCTCACCAGTGCGAGTAATGATCAGTTCATCTGTCTCAAGCCTCATTTCCCTTGGACACAGGGCTTTTGCTTTTCCCTTCAGATTCTCTGTGGATGTGTAGGAATGATGGTCCAGGCACTTCTGAGAGTCACTGGGCCCTGCTCAGGGCCAAAGGTCAACTGTGTCTGTCTTAATGACTCTTAAAGGATGGAAATCCACCACATTTCTTGGTTGTTTAGCCTAATGCTGCACTGTCTTAGAATGATTTTTTTTTTTTGTTTATGCCCTGCTGGGCATATTTATTTACACAGCTTTTTTACTGGTGGAGCTGAGTTGGCATACTAGAAATACCAGTGTGTGCCCTGGCTTTCTTATTTCTTAAACTGGACCAAGAAAAGGATGAATTTTGAATTACATAATTTTGAGTTATTTGTTAGCAGTTTGATTAGTCTCATAACTCTCAGACTATTTCATTGATAATTCAGTTGGATTTGTTGCAGACTGCCATCTTCTGAGCAGTTCCTAGAATTGTGTGGCTTTGATGCCAATGCTTCTTCAACCACTTTTATTTCTGGGTGAAAGTAACTGAATTTTACTGCTTTGATAAAAGTATGGTTACAATTGCAATTCTTTCTAGGAGGTAAAAAATTGCTAGGAGCTACAATGATGGTAATTCAAAATCAAACAGCATATTTTAGAATAATGTTTATTTAAAATTAACAAGCATTTGGGAAAGAGCCTGTTAACTAACTGTGCTTTTAATAGTAATAATAAACTTCATGCTTGAAATTTTCTCTTCTGTTTGGAAGCCTAGCCTCAATTTTTTTGATGCATTCTTTAAAATAGCCATTCTGCAGGTTTTTTTCACTTTAATTAGATCATTAATCTAACAAATGCTTTTTCAGAACATGCTTCACACTTCTAATTTCAGACCTGGAAACATGAATGAATCTCTTTGATCCAAAGCCTGGAAGAATACCACCCTCTTGTACTTGGAGGTTGTTCTTCAGTTATCTGATGCTTTCTTTGGCAGCCCTCTGTTAAGAAAAATCTGTTATTCCCCCATAATCAATTTTCCCTGATTGAGTAAATCATACTCAGTGATTCCTGTAACAGCTACATAGGACATATTCTTAAATGACTGTACTGAGATTCCTAAAAACTTCCCATTATTTTATTTTGGTTCCATTTCTTTCTGAGTCTTCATCTTGCTTTCAAAACCAAGCTTGTTTCCTGAATATTCCATTTATTATTCAAGTTTTTCTGATCTGTAACTTTTCATAAAGCTAGTCCTCAATTTCAGGCCCTTGAGTTTGCTTCATCCTCAGTTTAAAACTTAACTTATCCCTGGCAGATATTTTCAGCAATGAGCACCTGCTATTGAAATTATGAGCCAATCTTGCATTAAATATCTCTGTGGGTTGATACTTTACTTCAGTTGTCAATGGCAATTTATCATGATTCAAGTTCAGGATTGTTTAGTTGGTTTTAGTTTGGTTTTAAACTTGTGCATGTGAAAGCTTTTTGCTCTCTTATCCTGAATTTGTTCATGTTTTTCTCTGATAGTTTTGTTGAACCTAGGTATATTCTCAAAGTATTACTATGTAATTATTTCTGTATTGCTTTGAGTCTCTTTATAATGGCTTAAGGAAAATGTTGGGGGGTCTCTTTTTTGATAAATGGGGAGGCAAGAAAATAATTTTGTTTGTGCAATGACTACATATCGAAGGATCTGGAGCATGACATCAGAATGAAAACTCAGGTCATTCTTACTACTGTGTTAGAGGTGAGAAAAAAAGTTGCTAGAATAGATATTCTCTGATTCAGTTTTTGGTTGAACTACTGTCACAGAGAGTCTTTTCACATTCTGTAAATAATTATGGATAATTATTGCTTCTTAAGTGAGTGACCTTGTGGCTGCATCTGTATTACAAGTGCTTTCAGACATGGGATGTAGATCCATTAATAGAGGGAAAGAATTTTTATGGTTAAGAGCCTTGTGTGCAACTCTGGGGAGGAGGAAATTTTGGCAATTTTCTAGGTGCTGTTTGGTGGTTCTGGTGTTCCTTTGCTTTATTTTTCCTTACAGCTCTCATTGCATGCATAACACAGTGCTTTAATGTTGAGCTGGAGTATCATCTCAGGAAATCAAATAATTTCTACATACTCCCTACTCAAAAAAATGGATTCCTTCCTTGTGAAAACACTAAACTTCTCTTACAGGGTAAACATGACAGTCACTTGTGACATCTACATAGAAAAGCCTGGAGATGGAGGCGTGTTTATTGCAGGAAGAGTTGACAATGGTGGCATATACGTGCGACGTACCAAAGGAGTTTTCTTCTGGGTGTTTGCAGATGGCACCTACAGAGTCACTGGTGACCTAGGTAAGCAGCTCTTTGCAGAAGTGGATGCTGGCATATGGACATGTCATTTTGAGAACTTGGATAAAAATGGGTAGCATTCAGATTTTATAGTTCATTTGTCATTACTATGAATTTAACCTGTTGTGTTCTAGTGATGACCATTTTTCATCCGTGGAGAAAGCATCTGAAGGCTACTGGCTGGCCTGTTTCTCAGACTCAGCTTTCTGGAGTTTTTATTTTTTCACAGACAAAATCTGTTTTACACTAGCAAATTAACTATTTTGCTTTTCATAAATATCTGATACAATATTAATTACAGAAAGATTTTGTCTGTAGTCTTAAACTACACATAAAAACAAGCCCTGATTGACATGAAATGTTTTTTCTTAGAGAGCAGTTCAAGTCACTGTACTTATACCTGACTGAAGTGATGATCATAAGTGGCCTCCTGTTTCCTCAAATTATGCATCCTCCTGTTAGTGTAGCTCTGTGGAGTGAGCACATGTTCTGCTTATAATGCTGACACTCATGTGTGTTCATCTGTAGAGCATTTGACAGGCACAGGGAAGAGTGTATGATAATACCTCATCAATAGCTGAAAGTTCTTTTCAATTTGCTTTGAAATAGTGGCATATTTAGTTGTTTAAATGCATTTCTTATCACTTCATGAGTATAAATTAATTTTTTCAGTAGTTTCCAATGAGTCAAATGTAGCTTCTAGGTTGACAGTAAGTCAATCAGTGATTGATAAGATATATTTTTTGTGTGAGTGTCTTTCCACTTTTACCATAGACAGGTAGCATAAAGAATTTTTTTATTTGTAATAAGACCTAGCAGCATGACCTGATTAGTTTCTCAGGCTGTCAGAAATATTTTTTCCTAAAATGAGTGGATTTTGATCAACCACCCCATTATTTCAGTCTGAGACTCTTGTTACACAATATGATAATTTATTCTGTACAACTATTTTCAGTCATCTTTATGTTTTTCTAGAAGGGAGCCTGAATGTTAAATTATCTTGCAGCAAAAACTGAATAAAGGAAGATTTGTAGCACTTAATTTTTTTCAGGTCTTCATCTTCCCTCCAGGTGTCTTTCACACCCCATTTTTGCTTAGCTTAAATTTTAAGAACTGAGCAACATGATAGTGTGGCATCTCAAACGCTGTGATTTAAAATAGTTACAAACAATACATAAACAAGGAGATCTATAGAATGAGCAGTGCAATAGCTGCTGTCACACTCTCCATAGACTGACTCCTCATGCCAAATTGCCAAGAGCGTTGAGGATTTCAGTGAGGAGAACTTCTGGCAGAACAGGAGAATGTACAGATAATGCTGAGTCCAGGTTTGCATATTAAGCCTTCTGTGCTGCAACTGAAATTGGTAAAATGTCAATCCTGAACCCTCTGAAAAATAGTTATTATTATCCTTTTGCTGGCTTGGTATTTATCAGTTTCAGCAACACTTTTCTAACTTAAGCATGTTTTGCAGCTGGAAATGTAATATTAATGAAAGGACTTGCTGGTGTCCGGGATAACGCATGGCACACGCTCACTCTCAACATTCAGGTAAGGACACAGGCAAAAAAGCTAGAAAACCACTTATGAAACTTCCAGTCCTAAATGGTTTAGACAAAACTGTGCTGTACTATTGATGGTTTACTTGCCTTAGTTTACCCTATCAAAAACATACACAATACCTGGTATATTAAACTAATATTAAAATACCAGACCGAGTTCTATTGTCTGTATTTTAAGAGAGAATCAGTAGAAGATATAGAAAATAACTGGAAAGCTGAATTGAAAGCTGGAGGTAGAAGGGTCAGAGAGGTAAGTCTCTTATTTAATGTGGCAGAAAGATGATGGCCTGGCTCCCTGTTCTTAAGACAGTGAGTAAAATTTTAAGGTAGCCAGTGTCTTCCCCCAGTTCCTTTGCAGGCTAAGGCCCCATATGTGGAGCTAATAAAGGACAGGAAAACTCAGATAAGCTGAGTTCCTGCTCTACTGTGGTGGAAGAGCACAGACATTGTGTTACAGTATAAATGGGGTGCAATTAATGAGAAGCCTGTCTGCATTTTTTTCCTTCCCTCCCATTCCACCCCTTTTTGACCATAGTGAGTTGGGGAGGAAAGTAGCCCCAAACTGTGCTTTAAATATTCGATGGGTGTGATTTTGGTGCAAGTACCTAAAAGGCTTTAAGGCTTTTATTTAGCCTAAAAGGCTAAAAGACTTTTGCCCTTCAGAATGGCTAATCCCTTGTCTAATGTAACGTTTCTAACTGCCTTGAAATGTGGGGAAGCTTGAATCCTAGCTGGGAAGATTTACTACTGAATGTAACTCTTTTAAAATGATGCACTGAGTCCTTCATGCTACAGTGACACTGAGTATTAGAAGCTGGTTTTTGTCTCTTGAACTATCACATTTAGAGACAAAGGGACACTTGCACCTAAGGCATTCACTGAAGTGGATGTGGTTTAGTTTTGGCTTTGGTACACCTACGTTTATGACAGTGCTTGGCATCTGTACAACAGGGCCAAGACACTGAAAATCAACATTCATCCCTTAAAACTCCAGTGTTGGTAATTTTAAAATTACAATGTGTTAAACTTCCATCTGCGTTGTTAAGGTATTTTGTACAGAGTATGCCTTTGGTGTAATGATCAAAGTACAGAGACATCTCTAAATAATGCTCACACTGACTCCTTGAAAGACATTCTTTGCTTTTACCTGTGTCTCTAATTGTCTTTCAGATTAAGAAATACAGGTAAACTGAAGAACCTTTTTCTAAATACTTTTTTTCCTGAAACTACTTTTAATTTCAACATCTTGAAGTGGCTTGAGTGATACTTGAAAGTTCTGCTGTCTCCTCTTTCTTTTAGCTTAATGACTAAATTACATCTTTCTTTACCTTTGGCTTCTGCCTAATTCTGCAGAATCAGTGCCATGTGTATCATATCACCTTAGGAAAGTTGGGCTGTTTTGAAAGAGTCTGAAACAAGGAAGAGGAAAACCAGTTTACCCTTCAGGTTCTGCACTGAGTTAGCAAAGCTGTGAGTAGGAGAAGAGGAGCCTTTAATTATTCACTGTGAAGGCATTAGATGTGTTTCACAGGGCTGATAGACACCAGAGGATTCTATGCAATATTTAGACGCATCTCCGCATGAAAAATGTGTGAGATGTAGTTGAAAGTTGACATCCTTCTGCTTTGTCTTGTCTCCCATGTGAGCAGGCTCAGTGTCTCCACAGAGCAGCTTTCACAAAGCTAACATTTTCCTTTTTTTTGACAGGGCAACTCTGCCTCAGGACTGTTGAATGGTTATCCTCTCTGGGAGAACGTCACCGTTTCTAAACCAGGGAACGGCTGGGCTGCTCTGGGAACTCGCTCCTTTGAGTTTGCACAGTTTGACAACTTCCAGGTTGAAGCTTACTGAGGTGGCTTTGGCATTTGGAGAACCTGGTTCTCGTGTTACTTTGAATAAGAGCCAAGTCAAACCTGGAGGAGAGCTGAGTGCTGAACTGTGATTGGTCTCTTGGCAGAGTCTGGCTTCGGTCCGTGTTATTTGCTAAAAGTTTACTTGAATAGATATCAACGTGATTGTAGCTTTATCCCCTATTGCTGTGGGGATTTTTGCCCTTCAGTTTTTGGGGGTGAGTTGTAGTTCAAGGTAATGATGAAAACAAATTATTGTATTTAAATATCTTTTAATAACAACATCTTAACTTACCAGCTCACTTCTAAGATAACTTTAGAAGTTAACAGAAGACAGATGCATCTTAAGCTGCATTTTTTTAACACTTCTACTGTTATGTCCATTGCTTTCACTGTGAAAGAAAGAATTTAATGCCAGTAAGCCTTATGAGCCAGTGGGCCCCATACTTTTGTAGGTCTATCATTCTCAAATTTCATTTGGATAAAGTACTTAGATTTCCTATAGTAAAAAAAAGATGTTTTGTCTGTTTTTCTGCTGCAGTCTGTGACTAGACATTACAGTACTCCAAGTGCATTTGATTACTTCTTTCAACTTTCCTTGCCAGCCCTAAAATATATCCTATTTTCAGTGGAATGGAAATGTGCCTTGTGACTGATCAGAGAGTGCAGGATGTGGCTTATTTCTAATCTACCTCCTCTTTCCACTGAAAGGGTTGAAATGCATGAAAAGATACCATAACTTATAGTTTCTTGATGATAATATTGTGGGGTTTTTTGCATAGTGCAAAGAGTGAAAACGTTATATCATGGATATTTTCATGTCAGGTCACATGTGGAAACTGGCCTTTTGTTCCTAGAAACTTGAGCAAACATCTCACTCTTTTAATGGATTTAGAGCTTTGAATAGAAAATAATTAGAGCCTAACAGTGATATTTAGTTTATTATATTACTGTGGCACAGAGGAGATATGGGTATTATCACTTCCTGATAAAAAATAAATTAAAAAAAACTCAGTCTTTGCCTTTGAGAGTTTGCAATCTGATTGTAAGGTAAAGGACAGTAGGTGGACACAGAGGGAATTGTTTAGTGGTAAGGACACAAGAGTGTCTGTTTTTAAACTTTTCCTAGCTATCATGGAGTGAAGTTCAGAGGATAATTCAGATCCTTGGGAATTCTTTTTAGCTGTTGCTTTATTTTATTTTATTTTTTTCCAAGTTACTGTGTTATTCAAAAAAGCAATTAATTTATAATATGAGGTACTGAATGGGTTTTTCCTCACACACATCTGCAGTTCAATTGGCTCCAGAATTTTTATTGTTTGTTGTTGGTCAGTTTGAATGCAGATGATGTTTATTCCCATAATGAAATGTGCCTCCTGTGTCCATCTACTTGTTGCATTCACATCCTGTTTAATTGACAAGCAGTCATTCCACATGCTTGACAGGGCTCTAGTAGCTGTATGAGGCCATTTGTAGCAGGCAACATCTGGAGAAAATTGATTTATAGAGATTATTCTTCTGATCCCCTTTATTTTGCTGATTCCAGTAATTTTTAACTTCAGTCTTTGAAGTTAAGACAAAGTTAATCTAATATATCTAATATAAAGTTAATGTTATACATATCATTCCTGGAAAATTTTTATGAAGTTGATCTTCCATTTTCATTTTTGTAGAAGAGTTCTTAAAATTCCATCTCTAGTTAGTAAAATTGTTGTGTGTTTTAGTTGTTATATTGTTACTACTTATTCATACTTGGAGATTTCATACATGCCAGTAAGCTTGAAAAATGGTTTAAACCACTAAACTTTAAAACTCTAGTTTTAAATGTTTGAAATGTTCCAAATGTTAAGTAACTGTTTATTTAAGTGGGTGAAAAATGAGCAGCAATTTTCCATGTCATTTTCAAGTGTGGATGCAGATCTGTTCATTCCTTGCTTGATTTCCTGAGGAATGTCACTGGTCACTCCACGTGCGAAGGAATCGGATTTTTAGGTCCTCATATTCAAGTAATATGAGCATAATAATCTCAGAATAAATTTATTTTAGCTGTGATGGATTTTGGTAGTTGGATGCTCCTTGGAGACTCCCTGGTAGATCAGCAATGATGCAGTTATTCCAAAGGAGCTGTCCATTTTTAACCTTCTAATGCACTAGTGTAATAACTGTACTGTTATATTGTGTACTAAGCACAGTGTATTTTATCACTGGAAATGTTGATTTTTTTTTTTCCTAATCTTAATTTACAATGTTTGAGGATTAAAGTGTTATGAACAGAGTAAGTGATTTAATGGTGACATAATGTTATTCATCTTTATATGTCTGTAATTCTTCACCCTTCACTAGACTGTAATATGTTTGGCAATAATAAGCTGTTGGGTTTTTCACTGAGGGGTGGATTTATGTTGTTTGATTATAAACACTAATCATTCCAAATGGACAAATAAAACACTTAAAAACGCTTTATTTGTGCAGAATGCTTCTATAAAATGGGTCTTGGTTTTCTCCAGCAAGAAAGCTGACAATTTTTCCATTGTGATTTCTGATAAATATGCTTGGCATTAACTTAATTGGATTGGAAGATTATAGCCAACCAGTCCTTATTAAAAATATCTCAAAATCCATATGCATTAGGACTTGTGCTATTGATGAAATGATTTTCTTATAGCACTCAATATACATTTTGCTGCTTTCTGTTTTTTTTATTTGGATTTTTTTTTTTTATTTAGTGAAGGGAATTAAATTGTATTTGAGGACCAGTGATGCAAAACTGCTGAGTGCTAAAGTCTTGTGAGATTTAACTGAAAGTCCGTTTCTAGGTTTGGAAACAGAGAGTGTTGTAAGGATGTACTTCTGTGGTTTAAAGGTTTCTTTATTTTGAATATCCTTTTGAATCTATCTTCACACACACAATTGTTATTTTTTAAGCTAAAATTTAGGATTTGGTTTACAAGGAAGGAAGAAATTCCACAGAGCTAGTTTTGTTTCCCAGTCTGTCTGTCAGTAGGTATGACTTGCCCTGGAATTGTTGCCTTCCAGGTATGTGCTGCCACCTGCACAAACACTGCATCAAAATCAGTCCTGTCCCTCCTCTGCCACCCTACCTTTGGGGTTAGACATGAGCAGTTCTTGGGATTTCCAAACTCCTGCAAAACACTAGGACTCCTTTGCTGTAAAATTGCAGGAGACTCTTACTTTAGGCTCCTTTTGTAGCTGCCTCCTTGTATCTCTGTATCAAAAATAAATTTTTCCTTCCAGATTTGATTTGGAGTTGTAGTGGTTTGTTTTTGCCTTATAGAATCAGTTTTACTGCGTGGTAGCAGCAGGTTGTTTGTTTTCACTTAATAAATTTTCATTGGTGTGCCTGAAGTTATCCAGAGTCCATTTTCTGTAGGGGAGTGGGTATTACAAAATTAACCATCATAATTAGAGCTGTCTTTCATTATTTCAGCAGTATGGCCAAAGAAGGACAATGCTTGGAGACTTTATGATCCTCTCTTTGATGTTTTCGTCTTTTTGTTTGCTTGTGTAGATTGTTTCTTTGTTTGGGGTTTTGGGTTGTGTTTTGGTTTTTTGTTTGTTTTCAATCTCTTAGTAAGTACTGCATTCCTACAAGTCCAGCACATGCTGGGAGTGGCAGGCAGGCAGGTTATAAAAAGCCTCTGGTTTTGAGGACTTCCTTGGCTGGCAGTGGAACCATCAGGTAACTTTTTTAGAATTCTGAGAGTAGTGTGCATTGAGAAGTCAGCAGGAGCAAATTCCTCTTGCTGTGCTCCTTCCATTTATGCCCAAGTGTCGCCAAAACAATAAGGGTTGTGTTTCTAGAACTTGTGCTCTAAAAAAAGCCCAGAAAGCCCACTAGTAATTGAGCAGAGGGAAATGTGTGCTGCAGCAGTGCTGCCAAGCTTTTGCTGCGTGCCAAGATACTTCTCTGCGGTTTTCAGAGTGGCTAAGACAAACAACTGTGAAACTCTGTTTTTCCCCTCAAGGAGTTGTGTTTGGATAAGGTTAGAAACACACAACCCAACATCAGTTTTGTCAGGGGCTCCTGGTAACTTTGCAATGAATGCATTAAACCTGACTCTTACTTTTGTGTACCCCAGGCTAAACCTAGACATGTCTCTGGAAAGCAGAGATGAAAGTATCCTAAAAGTATTTGTTGGAGTATTGACTTTAATTTTTTTAAAAAGCCTTTTCTGTTGGTATCAAGTGTACCTGACTGAGTTTGACTTCACTTAGTGCAGGAAAACAGTAATTTTTGGTTTTACTGTGCTCACAGATGCATTTCAAAGACTCTACTGTAGTAGAGGGCGGCTCAGTACAAAATGAACTTGAGGATATGTAAGAGGAAACTGAACCTAGTGTGTAATCTTATCCTAGAGTTATGCAGCCATGGTCTGGAAATCCTTCATGGTCTAAAACAGAGGAGGTAACACCAAGATGACTATTAAAACCAAAACTGTATCACCAACAAAAACCCCCCAAACTGCACATGTGTTCCCAAATACTACAGGGAAAAGCAAAGAACAATCTGGATTTAACTTGGCTTCCTTTGTTCGGTTTCTTCTGGAAAATGCAGCCATCTTCCTTGCTGTTTTCCATGACCAATGATTCAGATAAAATGCCTGTAGAGAACTCAAGACTTCATTGTCTCGTACAAAAAGCAGATGTTGTTTAGCTAATTACAGGCACTGCTGTATCCCAAAACCAGTAGAATCAGGAAAGGTTAGAAGACGTGAGAACGGGTTATGGAGCTGAAAGGCACGTCTGTGATGTGTGAATCAGTCTGGGATCTGTGGATCTGCTTGCAGAAGATTCCTTCCCTGTAAGCACAGCAGCACAGTTTTATGGAAAGGGCAAATATTTCTCTGTTACTGCAGCCCCCCTTCCAAGTTTTGGGAAGTTTTTTGTGCACTGGCCAATCTGAGGGCACACTGTGGAGTGACTCTGTAGCCTCTTAGCCTGATTACACAGTGTTAGCGGAGTTATTTTAGAGAGCAGCTGGCAATGGCTAGCAGCAAATCCTGTTAAGGCTGTCCACATTCCCTTCTGATGTGATTGCTCTTGCAGTGGGAGCAGTAAATGGTGGTGTTCACTGGCAGGAGATCAGGCTGGTTTTGTGCTGAACCGAGGTGCACATGAATGTGCAGAGACCTATAAAGCTTCTCTGGGATGCACAATGTCTCTGGCATAAGCTGCCTATTTCCTGTTCAGTCTAAGATTGATGTTTAATGGTTCAGCTTAATTTTTTTTTCTTGCAGCTCAGCTAATACTTCATCCTAAATAGATTGTTTTGCAAGCATTATACAAAACATGCTCAGTGCAGCAGAGCAAACCTGTACCAGAAGGAGGAGGTTGAGAATAAATACCCTGCTGATCATTCAGCCCATCTCCTACATTTTTAGGGCCTGCCTTAGTAGAGTGCTGAGACAAAAGGAGTGATAGAGCTTACACCTCTTATTTTCAGGTGGCAATTCTATGGATTTTGAAACAAGCAGCATCATTGCTTTTGTTTATGATCTGTGTGAGGGATGTGGGGAGATCATTCAACTTTTCTTCCCAGTTCATGATAAAAGCAAGGTTGGTACTGCAGAATGTATCTTTTGTTTATTGAACTCTAGTATTTACTTGTGGGATGGATTGAGTCCTTCATGAAACACCTGTGATTCTACCTTGAGAGACAAAATACTTTGATTAGATGAATGCTTTCATACAGATAAATCAGCTGTGGACACCCACTTCCCAAGCCAATGGGAGTTTTTCTTACAGTGTTACTTCATGTGGGAGACATAGTATGATTTCTTTTTTTTCCTAAGTATTAGTTCTAGTAGATCTTCCCAACAAAAATTCCAGCCTCCCCATACGTAAATCCATTCAGTACAGGTTTCAATCTCCTTTCCTGTTTGCACTTTTAAAATGGTGAATACTTAAGAGATGTCTGTCACCCTTCTCAAGCAAATACTTAGCCACATAAAAATGCAACAATTTTCATCTTTTGAACAATTGAATCTGTCTACCTCTCTATTGCAGTGAATTATATTTTTCTTGTGCTGAATCTGAATATTGTCATTTCACTTGATTTTTATAATAAATAAAATTCATCTACACCAGGCTCTGAAAGGAGACATCAGAAAGGTCATGCAGTCATCGAAAACATCTTGTGGTGTTTTATCTCCCAAGGCACAAGTCACCTGTCCTGTATTTTTCCTTTCCCCCCACACTGCAGTGCCACACAGGGTGGCTGCCTGGGGAACATCCTCAGTGGTTGAAGGCGGGTGTTGTGTGTTACATGATGGCTTGGGAATGATGCCAATCTTCTGTACCTTCTCTGTGGAACTCAACTTCCTGAAAGTAAGGCAAGTTTTTGATCACTTTTATTATACAGGCACTGGAATATAATGGTCTGGAGGATTTTCTTTCTTTTCCTTTGAACCATAGTTTTTAATTTTTTTTTCTTTTCTTTAAGAAGC
This sequence comes from Bombycilla garrulus, assembly GCA_013400315.1. Lineage (NCBI taxonomy): Eukaryota > Metazoa > Chordata > Aves > Passeriformes > Bombycillidae > Bombycilla > Bombycilla garrulus. The sequence goes on from VXBU01008278.1 coordinate 265,056, forward strand.
CTGATGCAAAAAGGGTGCTTGGTTGCTTTTATTACATCAAAACCTGATTACAGTAATTCTGTGTTCAGCAACCTCCCTGATGAGCATATACTGCATCCTCTCAGATGCCTTTGAAGACTTCTGCTGGGGTTACTGAAACATACTAAGTCATTTTAGGAGTGGCTTCTCTGAAAAAGTAGCTAGTTTCCTCTGCAGTAATATGCTGATTCTAAGTATGGTGGTGCTTTCTGTCCTTTGATCTTTTAGCCTTGCATTTTGTAACTGAAATATCTTTTTCTCCCCATTTCTACCACTTCAAAAGATGGCAGGCCACATCCCACTTTAATCTGCAAGGACCTCAGCACTGTGCAAATTTTATCAGTGTCCTCTTCTGCAAATGAGAGAAATGTGTGTTGCATGCTGCATTTTTCTGACGCTCTAGAGACTCGCTGTTTAGGTTTCTCTCTGTTGGGACACTGCTCTGAAATCAGAATATAATGAATTTACATATGGAGCTGTAATGAGTTTTCAAAATGTATTCATCTGGTTTTAAGTGATTACGGAGCACTGTCTATATTCCTTTTAAATTCACTACCGTTACCAGAGCTTTAAGTGAGTGGTGGATGAAGTCTGGAGTATATCCTGACATTGTTCCTGGGCTCACATGCCTCTGTTTCCTCATGAGGAAACACACAGGCATGCCATGGCACTGAGCACCCTTGCTTAGCAGACCTGAAACAGCTGCTGCTTTAATTTCCTTTCCAGAAAGACTTAATATGTTAGTGGGGACAACATTGTTTAAAAGCTCAGTGTCACCTCCTGTTGAAATTGTGAGGAAATGACTGCCCTGGGAACAAGCCTCTGTGGGTGGGGTGTGCCTCAGCTCTGCGTTAGAGCTGGTGGGGCACTGCAAGGAATGATCTTATTTTCATTTGAATCTGCTGCTGAACATGCTGCCTTTTTTATTCTTCGTGTCTGCATAGAACAGGGATAATGCTCTACCTCTGATGGCAGTCACACTCTGAGTGGGGGTCTTCACAAATTTTGGAAAGGACTCCACTGATTCTGTGTACATTGGAATCCTGTGGGTTCACAGTCCGACAGCCTCACAGTAGAGAAAAAACAGGCAAGAGTGCTGGAGTGAGAGAGCTGAAACAACATCACCAACAGCTGCCACTACCTGCAAGGAGATCTTCTGGAAAAGGTAAGGGAGCATGCTGTGCTTCACAGAGTTGCCTTTCCAGTGGAGCCAGTAGAATGGAGATAAGTAGGACAGGTTGGCAATGGTTTTTTTTGATATAGAAACACATAGTGGAATGATGGAAAGCCTACATAGTGTCTTCTCAGAGCTGGATCATTCCCTGAATATTTAACATGACTTAAAAAGGTAGGAGGAATGCTATTGCATCTGTAAAAGCCTGATTCCATAATATGCTCCCATGTCTGGGCTCTCTCCTTTGTTTTTAAGGAAGAAAAATGGTGTAAGTCACACTCAGCAAAAGAGCAGAATGGTATGAGAGAAAAACAAGGCCAAGTCCACTTCTCTATCTGCAGTCACTTTTCCTCAGTGTTGTTTTCCTGAAGCTAATGAGCACTGCTCACATTATTGTGTGACTGTAGCTACTTTTCTCTCTGGAGACCCAAGTCCCTGTGAAAAGTCTCTCAGTCCTAACCAAAACCAGATAAACAGCAATGCTATTCCAGTTCACTGAGTGTGACTGACACGGTATTTGAAATCACCACTCAGCCCAGACAGTCAGGAGGGGCAGCTCATACTTCAGGCTGCAAAAAAACCCCACCTCATTACAGTCTGTTCTCAGGAAAAAAAAAAAAAAAATCTATAGTGGTATCGCAAAGATTGGTTTCCGAATGAAAAATTGAGGTTTGACATGAACCTTAGGACTTTTTATCTTTTGTGACAAGTTCGTAAAGCAAAAGAGGCCCTTGCAGTCTGTGCGGGAGGCACTAGATGGCAGTGGAAGCATAGCTAAGAAAATACCCGTAGTGCTGGCTGCGGGGCCAGCTTCCCTGAGCCATGAAAAACAAGGAGCGAAGGCAGCTTTACTTGAGGGGAAAGATAAGGTTGAGACTACGGGCAGCCTTCTGTGCACAAAACTTAAGGTTTCCTTTACGAGGAATACTAATTCTTCCTTTAATAATTTTGCATCTCCTTAAAGCAAATTAACCTCCAAAAACCCCAAATGCTTTGTAAAGCATCTATTACCTACAGTGGTTTGACTGGATCAAAACCATTCGATGAAGAAAAAGCCAATTTCCAATTGCTGCCAGTGGCACAGCTTTTGTGTGAGTCTTGGTAATTTTTTAACTCGTGTTCAAGCTAAGAAAGGATCTGCAGTGATTATTTTTGGAGTAAGGGTTTGCTCTTCAGTGCTACAGCCTGTATCCTGACAGCTTCCCACCTGCCACAGCCCCACTGGAGAAGGTTTCCCTGCGAGCTGAGTGCAGCTGTGTGTGCTCTGAGCCTGCGTGGGAGAGCTGTGCTCGTGCACAAGTGGGATCACAGGGTGAAACCCCAACTTCAGGTGAAAGAGAACACCCTGCAGGAGCCTTTTACAGTGTACAGCTGCAAGATGGTTATTTCCCAGCAGTCTGAGGTTTTCCTGAGGTGTGGGGCTCATGTTTTCCGCTGAAGTTTTAAAATATGAGATTGATAGCTTGGGCAGCTGCGAGGGATGGAGACGCTGTGAGAAAGAAGCAGCTTATTTGTACTGAGAGGAGTTATCACTTGAGCAAGGCAGTTCTTTGCTCAAAAGGGGTCTGGAGACAAGGACAGGCAGCAGCCCTGTGAACATGTGAAGGGGGCACACAGAGATCATGTCTGAAACTGGAACTGGCTAGCTTTGGGGTGATCGAGAGACTTGTGAAAAGAAAGAGGTCAACAGAGCGAAAGCAGAAAAGGAGGATGGGTTTGTCCTTATAAAGGGACTCAGAACATCATAATCTGAAATATGGGAGAGGTAAATGAGCAGTGATTACCAGGGAAGCAATTCACTCCCTCCTGCCAGGTTTTCAAAAGCTTTCTGTGTTGCAGGTTAATAGCCAGCTATTTGCTTTCACTCTGGATTAAGCCCCAGGCTTCCTGAGGTGACGTCCTTCCCTGCCCCTCACAGACCCCCACGCTCAGGCAGCACAACTCTGCACATCAGTAGGGGCTATCTCAGCTCAGTCTCTTCAGCAACACATTACTCAAGAAAATTGTTACTTATGGGGGTTCCCTGTTTTTGGTCTTTTTTTTTTTTTTTTTTTTTTTTTTTTTTCAATATCACAGAAAAA
>VXBU01008278.1:268452-279371 GCA_013400315.1 Bombycilla garrulus
TTTCTTTTGCAATATCCTAGAAAGACCCTGCCTGGGTGAATGCAGGGACTGGGAAGAAGAAGGCCTTTGTGTAAATCAAAACAACGGTGCAAGATCCTGACAGAAAAAGTATCACTATGCCTTGTCTTCTGGAAAACAAAGTGAGAAACGTTTCTGATTCTGACCGAGATTATTGCAATACCTAGAGGATGTGTGAAACTGAAGTAGGGACTGTTCTTTAGTCCTGCTTTTGGCTAAGGCATCCATGAGATTTGCTTCTTTAAAGGGTGGATATATAATTTGTGGAGTGGGGAGACTGCACAAGGCAAGGAACTTGGTGCTTATTTGTCTTATGTGGCTCCTAAAACCAGTATTTCATGTGAGTTTCTGTGGGAGAAGAAGATAATATTTTCTGTGGGAGAGTCATACCCCCATCTAATGAGAGGTAGTGTCTTTTTTTAAAAACTACATAAATTTTGATTATTGGTTTATCATCTTAACACTGTGTATTTTTTTTGTCTGTTTTCTTTATGAAATTCCTCTGAGGGCTGGTTTTTTTATAGGCCTTTAGGTGCTCTGTGCTTCTGGGTCATGGCTCTTTTCCTTGTTTGCTCTGACAGAAAACGATCTTCAGGAACATCTCAGGTTTTCATTTTGCTTTTCCTTGCTATAACTTTAGTCTCTTGTGCAAAAGTGAGAAATAAATGTGGTTACTGAACTTTGACAGCTTTTCCCTTTCACCCACAGTGCTTTAAAGGCAAATTGCTTATCAAAACCGTGCTTGGATGAGTGAAGGCTATGCAGGAAACTGAAAGAGAGATCCCAAGATATCAGTGGCCTGTTGAGGACAGCGGTTCTTTGCAGGTGAGTAATAGGCCCTGTCTCAGCCAGCAGGATAACAGCAGATGACTGTGCTTTGTGTAACCAGTGCAGGCATGCAGCCTGGCAGCCTGTTAGCAATGTTTTGAGTAACTTTGAAAAGATCCTTCTGCATTATTTAGCCAGGAAATTTTTTTAAGACAGAGCCTTTAGCTCCTGAGAGAGAAGGAAGAGCCCGGGCGAGATGCTGCTGTAAATCTGTTCTTGCCAGGTGCTGGTGAGAGCTGCTGGTGCTGGATTCCCCATCAGTAATGAAAATCCAGCTGCTTGGGCATGGTGCTGCAATGCAGAGCACAGAGCAGTGGAGCTGAGGAGGAGGAGTTCTGGTAAGAGAGCAGATGCCAGTGCCTCAGAGAGCCGTACACAGCGCTCCACAGAGCACGGGCTGTAGTGTGGAAAACACCACGCCAAGAGCAGGGCTGGTACCAGCCCCTGGGCCAAGGGTGAGGCAGAGCTCCTGGCAGCAGCTGGCCCAGGAGCAGCCCTCTGCCAGCTGTAGCACGGTTAAAATGAGGGAGTGGAGCGAACTCCCAGGGGGAGTGAAGATGGGTGACCTTCAGCAGGAGCTGAGCCCTTCTGCAGATCAGTTCTGTGATTCCTGGTTGGGCTTCATTTGTGCGATCTGTCCTTACAGCCCACTTGCTTGAGACTCTCACTTCTTCAGACTGAGAAGCCAACCTAGTTCACAAAAAAATTGCAATAATGAGATAAAAGGTCTAACAATTTTCCCAGATTTTCTTAAGCCTGAGGAGCATAAGAACTTAAAAAGAAGAACCATTTTCAGTGTGATTCTTTGTTGAATCCACTGGGTGCACCTGGCACATCTCCCTGTCTTAGGTTCAACCAAAAGCAGCAAAACAAGTGACTTGAGGCAGGACTTCCTATGAGTATTTCATGGTAGACATCAGCCCTTTGTAATGCTGATTTAAAAGGACATATTACCATTCCAGAGCAGAGCAGGATTTTTTGGATAGAGGAAAGAACAACTCACACCAGAGCAACACAGAGCCTGGCAGTCGAGCCTGTCTGGATCTGGACCCTTGTTCTCTGTGCTTTAGTCCTGGAAATTAAACTGACAGTCTGTTTCTCCATAATGTGGAGGCTGATTGCTATTTTGGGGAGGATACATGAGGCTTGACTGAGGACTCAGCCTCATCTTATGCTAGTTTACAATTGTTGTCAGATGAGTTATGATATTTGAGATGAGCTGTTGTAAAAACATATGTTTGTTCTTAGCTGGCAACAAATTTTAGTGTTTTAATGATGCTTAAGACAGCTCCAGCGTAGAGAAGACTCCCTATTAAAAACAGTAAATCAAGCTCTGCAAGCATTGTAGCTGAATTAGAGTTTGAACTATTCCAATGTCTTTGCATTCTGCTTTGTTGCTGATGTGTACACACACAAACATATAAACTATTTGCAGTTATAGTTTTGCAATTCACTGTGTTGCTTACAGCAACAATACATTATAAGCAAACAGCACAATATTGGATCAGCTATCACCAATAAAGCTAGTTTAGCTTCATAAAATTCTCCTCAGTACATTCCTTCTTTTCCAAACTGAGTACCTGACAGGCCACAATTGGAAGAAGCATCTAGTAGAAAGACTAAATACCTGAATAATGGCAAAATAGGTTTCCCATTTACCAATGTCTGATATGGATGAGGGGCTGGGGAGGGTGGTTGAGTACTAAGGGGTAAAAACTCTTTTTCCTGGTTCTGCACGGAATTATTTTATCCATATCTAAATACACTGGAAAAGGAGAAATCTCAGGTACTCTGACATGAGAAGACATCTTGAACTGTGTTCAACCTTAAATTCTCCTTCTATGGAATATGAATATTAAAGATCAATGCTAGCTTACCCTGACACATGAGGTTTGACTTGTGGGCTCTCTGCTTTCTGTGTCAGAGATCTAAATTCATCTCTGGCTTCACAACAAGCTCAGTAGCTACTTCTCCTCCACTTTCAGCTTCTCATATTCTCTCTGCTTCTCAGACTACAGGTAAACGAAGTCCTTCCATCTTTTGCCTTTCAACTACACAAAGCAAAACTGCTTAAAATTCTGGTCTTTCTGTGAGTCCCTGAAAAGTCAATAAATGTCAAAGAAATGTTGTATTATTTATGTATTTATTAGGTCTAGGCTACATTTCTGAGAAGGCCTTCTGGCACTTGGTCATCACACTCTTAGAAGACATATCACAGGGTAACAGCACTGTACACATAACAAGAAAAATTTAGATGTTTCCCACACTACAATGAATCTGTATTGTTCTTGAGACTTTACTGGTTGGAAAAGCACTTCCCACTTCATTATATCTATTGCTAAATGACTTAGTTAATTTTTATTTTTTTTTGTGTGTGCTTTTTTTTAAGGATTCATAACAAATTTTAGTGCAAGAAGGAACCAGGCTGGTCTTACATTTTGTGCATTTCACATAATAATTTTTCTCTGAATCAGTTTCAAGTAATGAATGCTGTCTCACAGCAAAGGCAAAAAGAAGAATCTCATCAGGATGAAGCTTAAACCATGATAGGTAGGATTCAGGTAGAGATTTATGGCTCTAGCATTGGTGACACAGCATCTTTCTGGTACCCTGGGGTGAATTGCAGTCCCCACTTACACAGTTTGACCAGGCATACTCTGGCACTCAGCTTTGGCTAGCTGCAGAGAGGGTCAGCAGCTTTCTTTTAAATCTGGATGTTCCTCCCGTGGATGTGATGAGCACTCTGTTGTCATACCCTGCTGTAGCCTCTCTGAAAAATCACTCAGCATCAACAGCCTTTGAAACAGAAGTTATTTGCAGAGACTAGAGACTCCACCCATGGTGGCTGAGGGTCCCAGGGGCTCCCCTCTCCCCCTCCCTCTGCACCCTCACCCTGCCCCATAATTTCTGTGTGTCCCTTGTTTTGACTGTGGGATGTATTTTAGAATTTAGATGGATTTGGCTTATGGCTCATCTTTTGATTTGGATGGCAATAACAAACTGGCTCTGTCTCCATTAGTGATGTTGCTAATGGAAAGTCAGAACCTGTAGCTTCTGTGGTCTGCACTCAGCTTTCAGAGCAAGGTTACAAGGCAAGGGACTACACAGAACTTGAAATGTGTGGTTTCTGCAAAATGAAAAGCCACTCTCCAAAGCTCTGCAACGAGCAGAAAGATGTGAGTCATGCATAGCATGCTCATGCTGGACTTGAGAAGATTGGCCAAGGACATTGTTGACTAATTCCTTTCCTTTAATGAAAAGCTAACATGTGATTGTTATTTTCCCAGCAGGAGAGACTGCTTTCTATGTCTTATCTACATTCAGTAAACACCCAATATGTGCCTTATCATCCATAAAGGGACAAAATGTTATGCCTTATGCCTGGATTCAAACCAGTAGTGCATGGGCATTCAAATACTTCAAATACACTGTGCTCAGACTACTGAGCCATGTCTTCTGAAATCCCTCATCTGCTGCGGTGTGACAGTTAAAGCTCTAATCTGGTAATGCTTATTTAATGAATTCTAATAACTTGTTTTTATGAGTAACCTGTCAGGAGGCCCCATTCTCTTTATGCATTTGTCCATCGATCTGTTTACGTGAACAGCTTTCGCTCTGTTATTTACAAATTGCTCTCAGATTGTGTTGTTCTCCATTTAGAAAGTGCTGACAGTCGAGTGGACAAGATGATGTTTTTGATCAGATAATCGATGTCCAGATCATTTATGACTAACAGGAAGTAAATCAGAGGCCTTTCATCAGCTAATGGCTTATTGTTGCTCAGTGTTGTTTTTAAACCTTCTGGGTGTGTGTTGGTTACTTTGCAGGGACACAAGAACAGATTGTCCAGGTGATTCTGCAATAAGACATGCTGTAAGTTACATCTGGGGCAGCAAGAAAGAGAAATCTAAAAGGGAATAAAAGTTACCTCCAAGATATTAAATACAGGCAGATCCACATCTTGATGGCATACTCACTTAAATGGAAACACATTCACCTAAGTGTGCATAAAATATTATTACTTTTTTAATGGGTCAATTTAGCAGCAAGCCCAAGAATTCCAAGGTCAATTATTTGTATTTTTCATTACTGTAGATAATAAATAACATGGCTGCCAATGTCATTGGGGTACCATTTTAGTAAGGATGAAGGTGGAGTGCTATAGGACCTGCAAGGAGGTGATAATTTCTGGCAACACATGGCTGCAGTCAACTGGGAAAGGAGTTTATTGCTGACAGAATTTTTACTATGCAGGCTGTAAGTTTATTAAGCAGTATACTGCATAATTTCTGTCAGCATATTGTGTCATTTTCTGAGCTATATAATAATATTACTTTGAACTTCTAAGTGCCTTCCATTTCCGTAGCTTCCTAAAAAGTTATACCCATCTTAATTGCCATGGCACCTCAGAGAGGCAAAGAAATCTTTTCTTCCTCCTGGGAGATCAGTACTACTTTTAGCAGTGAAAGTGAGGTGAAATGAAAGGCTCAAAATCAAGATGAAGATTTGTCAGGACTGGGCTTGCAAAGGAAGCAGCATGTTGTGTCTTAGCTGTTGGACTGGCAGGTCTCAAAGCAGCTGGTCTTGGCCACAGACTTTCCATTTTTCCTCAGACCGTGATGGGATGGCTTTCCTTGCATGGTGCAGCACAACTACAGTTTCTCCTGTGACAGCTGGCTGAGTCACCTGAGGGAGAAGGCAGGTGCCTTTTGTAGGATTTGAAAATTTCTTTTTTTTCATTGTTCGGTCTTCAGTTGTTTATTATTTCTTTATCACAGTTCAGAGCTTTAGATGACAACAGGCTCAGCATAGACAGAAAACGTGCACAGCAAGACACAAAATGGATGATTTCAAGGACTCTTATGCAGATACCTTATCCAATTAAGTTTTACAATGTATCTAACATGTAGTATGTTTTTATTTTACTACCAATTAATAATTATTTGTCAGCCACGTAACATCTGCATTGTGACTTTGTCTGACCAATCACTGTGCCACCAACACTGCAGAAAATGGAGTAGATGAAAGTGTTTACCCATCAAAACAAGGAACAGAAGTAAATCCCAAAAGGATTATTCTATTCAATAGTGCTGCTTTTTACAGAAGACAGAATTCAGCAGCCTTGCAAAGGGGGAAATACTCTTGGCTGATCACAAGCGGAAAAAGTGAGGGAAGGAGACTAAACTTGAGTATAAAACACCTACATAGATGAGAAATAGGTTAAGTAATGCTCTGCTTTTCAATTATATTAGAGCAGTAGGTACTGAAGCCTGCTCATTAGCTGAGGCTATAAAATGCCACATTTATTGTGTCATTTTTCTTTCAAATGTTTTCCCGATGGGCATGTGAAACGTTTAGCTCTCGCTGCCTGAAATTCCCACTGGCTGTCCCAAAGAAAGCTTCTCTTCCCAGCTTTATACTCGGAAATGTCAAATCCACACCTGCTAGCTCTCCCTCAGTGCTCAGTAGTAACCTTTTTCACATAATCCTTGTGAAGAGAAAAATCATGTCCTACTCACCCTCCTGCTGACCATCAAATCTGAGCTGACTCTGTGGGTTCATAGCCAGACAGCCCTCTGGGTCAGTCTGTCCTGGTGTCTCACTCCTCACTGAACTCCCCAGCTCCCTGAAGCTGTTATTGACTCCGTTTTTCTCCACAAAACGAGCCTGTGACAGCTCGGTTTTATTTCAGGGCCTGAGCTGCTGCTTTATTAATCCAACAGTAACTATTTGCCTTATATTTAGTATTTGCCTCAGTCAATCACCATCAGCCTTTCCATCACCTTTCCTACCCCAAAGTATCTTCAAAGTGTCACATTTTGCTTTCAGAACTTCTTGTCCTCCTACTTGAGGGCCTCAAAAAAATAAAAAATCTCCTTACTGGTCTCTGTCTCTCTCCCTTTTACTGGTGTGCATCCTTTGTTTGATGTCAAAAGATTGGCTGTCCTGGGGGATTCACGCTGAATTCAGCTATTGAGATGTAAGGATTTAACTGTTGTTGCTTTTTGCAAGGGATCCCTTGGCCTTTCCAGGAGTTTCCATGCAAATAGCAATGTGTTTGCACAGCAATCTGCATGACATGCTAAGTGCTGTACAGAACACGTGTGCTGTGTCTTCAGTATACTCCCAGCTCTATTAAGAACACGTAATCAGTTTCATAGCAAAGATACATATTCTTTCTGCTGATATTTTCACTTGCTGTGGGCTACAGGCCAGCAGAATATCATCCTTTTAGCCTGTAACTAGTGACTTCTGTTTGCTGAATAATAACTGACTGGGTTCAGACAACACAATGAAGTAAAAGGCAAAGAGCTGTGAGCATGGCATTGCACTGCACTGCCTCCTTTGTGTGTTACTTGATGGTTTTCCTGGTCTGATAATTATCTAATGCAGTAATAGAGAAAAGGTCAGAGTTATTGTGAGGCTGCTTCTGAACATAATTTCTCAGCTCATTTTTGGCATGTCATGTATATAATCTCCCAGTGATGAATATTTGCATTTCATTGCTATGATTTAGGAGTTTGGTTTTTTTTTTCTTTTTTGCCTGTGATTCAAATTGCTTTCAGTGCTCTCTGCAAAATGTGCTTTGCAGAAATGCAATGTACTTTCTGAGTTCATTTCAGAAATTTGATTTTGCTCTTCCCTTTTGCTTCTGGTGTCAATCTTGTATAGGGGCAGCATGAAGAGGTTGGAGAGTAGGAAAGGAGTGTGTAGAAGATTTGTAACTTAATAAGAATAAAGAATATAGTTCAGTTTTAATATCATCCAAAAAATTTACTTCTCTGCAGAGATTAATGTTCAGAGGTTTTTTAAGCTGTGTGCTTGTACATGCTCACAGTGAATTACTATTATTATTAAATCTCAAGAGAGGAGGGAAGCACTGGGGAGGAAACACTGTTTCCCTGACTTCTCCACATCCCTGCAAGTGCAGAGAGCCTTGTGAGACAGAGAGCACACAAGAGGCATGAGAGGTGCTCAGAGGTGTTAGTTTTGGTGGTGCTGGCATTGTTTTTGTCTGTATGCAGGGCAAACCTTACATCTGGTCTGACTCATCTTGCCTGAGAGCCAGTTCAGTGCCTCGTGGGGAAAGGTTTAGAATAGTGGAGGTGGTAACAGCTTTTATAAGTTAAAAAGAGGGTTTAAATGTATCTTCAGGGACGTCTGTATGCCAGGCATGTGCCTCTTTGGATTCAGGCAATTTCCAGGATGCATTTCCAGAGTGGTGAGCACACACACACAGGGCTGTGAAGACTTCGAGTGCTTTAAGGGGCTGCATCTCCTTGCAGACAAATCTTATATCATCTGTCTAAAGTGTGGGCACATTGGTCCCATAATTCAGGAGTTTGGAGCCTTAAGCCTGACCATATCTGAGAGGCATTTGGACAATACCTGTAATAATTTAACTTTTTATCAGCCCTGAATTGGTTAGAGGGTTGGACTAGATGGTTATTGTAGATAGCTTCCAAATGAAATGTTCTGTTATAATCTGAGGTCACTTCCAACTGAAACAATATCTTCTCTTCTCTTCTCTTCTCTTCTCTTCTCCATCTCTAAGTAAAATATCTAATTGATTTTTTTTTATTAGAGAGTTCTCATGCGGCTCTCTCTCCTTCAGAGGAATTATTTCATGTAATAGTTCAAGAAAAGAGTCCAGAGAGGTTTTTTTTATGTATTGTTATATCTATTGACAGTAGAAACAGTTCCCACCCTTAAAATCTGTAGTCTAAGTAGCAAATTCAGTCTTTTTTGAGATCTGTTCTCTTTCTTCAGTTTGGAGTGTTTGGTCATGCCAGTCCTAATTGAAGAGGTGAGAGATCTTTTGCTTATTATTAGTGTAAATTGTGTATTTGCAAAGAGATATGTGAATGTAATTGAAAAGCAATGAGAATAATCAAAAGCCTAGATAAACATGGGTTGTGAGAAAAAAATAAATAATGTGTGGCCTTTGATCTTCTAATGTGTATAAAAGACGGCTGCAAGAGGAAGGCAATAATTCATTTTCCATGCCCAGGGCACAAGTAATTATGGCTTTAAACTGCAATTCTGAATCTCTCTGAGCATTCTTCATTGGCTTATATTTCTTTCAAGTGACCGATTCCTCACCTACTTGGTATTCCATGCAGTGTGGTTGCACCTCTGGGCTCTCTGTGACTCTGACAGGCTGATGTGGGGCAGCTCTCTCACCTGAGTGCAGGTGGGGCAGGAGTCTGGTGTAGGCTGAGCAGGGAGCCCAACAGCAGAGCAGAGGGAGGGCTTTGGATCTGGGACTCCATCATGGTACAGCAGAGCCTGCAAATGTGAGCCTGCGAATGAAATCACCAGTCAGGATTCTCTAACTCTGAGAGCTTTAGCACCTTTCCCTCTTCATGACCTCACTGACAACCATTATATGGCCCAACCCTAATCATGACACATGTGCCCCTGCTCAGTGGTCTGTAATGAGTCAGAAAGCGGTTGGGCTCTCTGCTCTGGTAGTTGGCAATAAAAATGTTATCTGTGACTGAGGGAAACTTGATACTGTTTCTTAATAGGTTGGACATCCTACTTGGAAGGAGGAGTAATTCTTCAGCTGCAGGAAAACTATGAAAAGGAAATATTTTGTTGCTGTTTGACTGTTTTTCACAGCGATGAATGGAAACAATCAATGGAAGTTACCAGCCCGGGAACATCTATCTTCCCTTTTTCCCATGTGAAAATCCCCAGTCTAAAATGAGGTCAGCTTTGTGGGGAAACTGAACTAGAATCCAGATATTTGCACTGATATGGTGGTCTACTCCATACTGCTTACCAGACCTGTAATCAGAGCTGTCTGGATAATACTGGTATCAGTTTAGTCGTTGAGGATCTCCTCAGTGTGACAGACCACCTGTTGATTCCTCTAGTCACATCTGCCACACCTAAAACCCTGATTTGGAATCTTTTTCTTTTCCACTCAAAAAGGTGGAATTAATTTCGGCTGTGTATTTAGTGGTCCTGCTTGGGGCTACTTCACATTCCTCTGGTAACCTTTAGTAACAAAAGCTGTGAAGGAAAGGGAACTAAAGATGTGTGATGGCTTCTTTTAGTAACGTCATCCCGAAAACACAGTATCTTCCATAACAATTCCATCTGCTGTGTAGAAAATAATCTCTTAGGCTGCAGTTCCCTCATAAGAACGATACAGATGTAGGTAGCACTTCCTTGGCTGAGGATTTGGCTCACATTACACTTCCTCTCCATTCCAGTCCCTGGATCCATCCCCATATGGATCACATTCCGGCATGTCTGGCACTGGTGTATGTCTGCTGCTCTCTCCTTTCTCAGGCAAAGGACTGGGGGAAGAGGGCTGTCTGCTCTAAATTATAATTCCTTTTGCTTTATTGATCTAAGAAGGAGGCTGTATTTGTTCAGAATCCAGCAGGAACTGAAGACTCTTTTTGAGATGGAGAAGAATATCCAGCAAGAATTAAAAGTATAAGGAACTAGGCAGGAGTCTCAGCTCCTTTGTCACACAGTGGGTAGTCAATTTTTTGAACTCACTGTTAGCCCTCAGAAACAGTGTTTGATCTTGCTATGCTGTTCTATAGATTATGCAGCTCACCAAAGTGTGATTGCTGTTGGTTTTATGCTGTAAATAACCAAAAGCTTGATGCAGCCCGATTGCCCACAGCCTTTAGGCCAGCTCGTCATAGCACAGTTATCATCAGGGTAGAAGAGAGCACCGTGAGGGGTCCTGAAAAACAGCCCAGTGAGCTGCAGGCTGAGACTGACTACAGGCCAGTGCTCTGTAGCTTGTGATCCAACTGGAGCCTCTCACTGGGAGATCAGGCTGCAGGCTGAGCTGGAGCAGATCCGAGTTCTGCATGCAGGGACGAGAGAAAGCAGATGGGCATTCATCATATCCATGGAATCTTACAGACCCAGCTTTACGGGATTTGCATAGAGCTGATGGGGGATTTGGAGCTTAAACCCAGAGGGATCATGGGGAAAAAACCCTTACTTACATACAACAATATCTTTCCAACCCTATTGCTTCTAGCACAACTGCTTTATCCTGCCTCTTTATTTTTTTTTTTTTTTTTTGGGGGAAATGG
>VXBU01008278.1:279467-296449 GCA_013400315.1 Bombycilla garrulus
ATTGCTTCTAGCCCAACTGCTTTTTCCTTCCTTTTTTTTTTTTTTTTTTTTTTTGGAGGGAAATGGCTCATTTTTCAGTTTGGTGGTAAATAGAACTGATGACTTAAGCCAGGATGTTTTTAGCCAAAGTAACAACACACTGTAAAAAGAATGATCCACACAAACAGCTTTGGTTACTGTAATTCAGAGTCCTGCAGCATGTAAAGAAATTAATTTTGGGAATTCCTTTGCAAACAGACAGACCTGCCACAAGCCTAATCCAGAACCTGCACCAGTTTTGCTAGCTTTTTTCAAGATTTACAGCAGTTTGCTTACCTTTTTTTCTGATTCATCTTTTCCTGTTTTGCATTTGGAATCAGTCTGCGCTGATGCAGAAAGCACCAAACTGCTGCAAATGGATGCTGATATTTTCATTCTGAGCATAGCTAGTGAAAGGGGGGGAATCTCATGTAACTTTTCCCTGAAGATCCATAAAATGCCTCAAAGCTTAGAGACAGACATGAATTGCCCTAGATACTCACAGCAGGCATGAAGGAAAGCCCTGCAAAGAATTACTGGGATGCTTTTGCCACAGTAAGAAGGACTGAAAAGCTTTCATAAGAGATTTCGTGCTTGTAGTGGGTCTAGCAAAACCAAGAGAGTGGTGCTTTTCAGGCACAGCTCTAGGTGTTGAAGAAATGTTTGTCTCTGCTTGTTGTAGGGCTTTAGGAGGTTTAGTGGTTGTGAAGCCATGAGGAACAGCACCTTGACTCTGTGCACTGCTCTTCCCTCCCCTATTATCCCCCTAAACTGGAACAACCAAACCAGCCTTGCAAAATCCTGACAATTCCCACACAGATACTGAAAGAAAGAGAAAATCTGCTTTGCATCCCTGCCTAAAGCAGCCTTAGAGGATCACTGTCCATTTTAGTACTTGGGTTGCTTTTTCTCCATCTTCTGATTATTTTGTGTTTGGATGCACTGAGTGCAAATAGAATGTACTCCTGGCAATACAGACAAGTAACTAACTTCATTACATTTCATGTATTAACTTCAGACCAACTTCAGTGAAATAAAGGCACCAACAAACCCTTCTGACACGTGCATGAGTACAGGCACATTTGTGATCAGAAATCACCTGCACACAGAGAGCTGGTGCTTCTTTACCCTTCCCCAGAGCCACACAAGCTGTACGCAAAATCGTGTTAAGCTTTTGGGATGGTAGAAGTATCCTCGAGTTTGACTTCTGCTCCATCTAATTTTCCTGGTCATCTGCAACCTGTATTATTTCTGTAAGTAAGAGGAAACAATTTGCTTGCTAACATTACGCTCTTTTAAATAGACTTTCAGGTATAGATTTCCCATAAACCTAGAAAGCAGCCCAGCCTATCTGTTGGCTTTTAATTCTGAAATTTATTAGCTCTCCACATCCATTTCAGATACAAGCACAGTGTTAATTGCTCCATATTTATTTCACAGAAGATGCAGTAAATCTTAATGGTTGAGCTTCAAACATTAAGAAGCAATGTAGTGGTTGTAGGAGAAAAGTATTCAAAACACATTAAATTAATAACTGCTTAATAACATTTCATTTTCAAGCTGTTCATCAGAATTTGAGTAAATGTCACAAGAATTCTTTAAAGAGAAATCCAACTGGAACACTTTTTTCCACCCCAAACTTAAGATTTCCTCACAACATTTTCCTAACTCCTCCTCCCCTTCTGAGATTTTTCAGAACTGTGAAAACAATATTTTTTTTGCTTTAATTATAATGCTAGTTGAGAATGTGTTATTTTGGCTACATTACCAGCTCATATACAGTTTGTTTATAGCTCTCTGCAAAGCCATTTTAATAAGGTCAGATTTGCAATTTAAATTAACTTTAATATTTCTTGCAAACTCCGGTTCTGTTTGTTTATGCAAGGGGTAAACATACTGGAAATTTATTGTTTTAAAAATACTTTCCTTTGTTTCATTTTCAAATTGGTACATCAGGTAGTAAACAATTTTGACTTTATATATTTTCTTGTGTGATGGGAAGAAAACTGTTTCTTTTTTTGAAGGAAGAGAAGAAAAGAATGTGGAAAAGTGAGAAAGAATGAAATCAGTTATTCAAAATGAATATTTCCTCTGAAGGAATGATACACAATGAACAATTCATTTTACAAGTGAAGACTTTTTTCCACTTGAAATTTTTTTTTTTCCTAGGGATTGCTGCTTTAAAGATTTGTTAAATCTTGTGTAAAAACAAATATCTACATATGAATATCTTAGGACTCTTCACTGGTAATTTTTATTCCCATACTGAAGCTGAATCTTAAAATTGTGCAGTTGGTTGAGACACTATGATACCATTTTTTTTTCTTTCAATTTGATGACCTTTTTCTTTCATGAGAAAATTTTCTTTCATCCCTATAAACTAATAAACTACATATAAACTACAGATATTTACCAAGCCTAGCATTTTACCAGCTAATGCTACACTCCTCACAGAAGACACGACTGTGAAGCCTGAACATGAAACACATTCAGTTTTACAATTTGAAAGATTTGGAAATGAAGAATTTTTTTCCCAGACATCGAGTTGAATATATAACAACTATCATGTGGTAGTCTTCCAACAGGAATGTAAACCTTATCAGATGAATTTCTGATAAAAGGTTCCTGAAACAGTGTGAAATAATTGTGTTCATTTTCCACTGCCTTTGTTGACCAGTTAATGTTTGATATTGTCTTATTTCTATAAAAGCTGTGTAACAGTTTCATAGATTGTATGCATAACTTGACTCCGACCACTTTGAGCAGTGGAGTAACTCTATTATCTCACTAGGTGCAAATTATTTTATTTTCTAAGTGCTAGAAAAAGAAAAGTGAAACATTCTTGGCTGGAAGAGGGGATTGCAAGCAGACCCCCACCTAGGTGTTCTTTTATAGTATTCTGCTGCCTCACACCTGACTAACCCACCCAAGAGCCTGTTCCTCAAACCAAGACCCAAAATTGCTGCAGAGCAACTTGTTTACAGAGCTGAAATAGATTGTGGATATAAAACTTGTGGATATATAGTTTTGGAGAGAGCCAGTGGAGATACCATGCAGCATGTGAGTTTGTGCCTGTGGACGTGGGTTTGCAGAGGAGAGAGGTTGCTGACCAGCCTAGCTGTGAAAGATGTTGTGTTGCTCGGATATTTCAGAAATTCTAGCTTTTTGTTGCGGTTTGTTTGTTTTGTTTGTAGGTTTGCTTTTTAATTTATTTATTTATTTTGCCAGCCTGCTAGCCATTTTAAAAACAGATATAAACATAGCCTTCTTGCGAGGCTAAATGCATAAGGGTGTGAAAAAAACACAGCAATTTTCCAGGCAGGAGTGGGAAAGAGAGGCCAAAGCTTGGGAAGCTCAGAGGAAGAAATGAGAAGATGCTAAAGGAGGTGACACAGGGGTTATGTTTGGGATTTATTTCCCTTAAAAGCTATTCTGTTTTGTTGTTTTTAAGAAGATAATTTCATCCTGCTTTGAAGAAATACAGCTCTTGAGATGATTTGTCTCTAGCAGCAGCAACAGGAAGAAATAAAAGCATGGATACAGATTTTCAAGGCAGTGATTGCCTTTGCTCTGCTTTGTTCTGCTTTGCCTGGAAATGGCTTCGCAGAAACATGGATATTGGTGGGGGCAGAGATTTATCTTGTAGCTATTAAAAATGAAGAATTCCGGTTCATGAAGAGACTGAGCAAGAAGTTTTCATCAAAATATCTTTTCTTAAAATCAACTCAGTGAAAAAATTGAAGTTCATAAAAATATATGTGTTTTGATAAACTTCTCAAAACAACTTCTGCTATGAAGTTTGGGTCATACCTGCATAGTGAATAATCAATTATTGACAAAGTGGCCTGTAGCTTGATCCTTAGGACATTGAACTAAAGCCTGAAGTTTGCACAAATCCATGGAGCTGAGCTATCCTACGAACAGCTGGATGTTCTGGGGAAGTACATAGTTTTCCATCAAAAAAGTAAAACCAAGAAAACCTAGAATGCAAACCCTCTCCCCTCCTAAAAGAACTAAACCCCCATATCTTCTCTTGATGTACAAGGAAAATTCCTTTCAAAACCCTGTCTGTTTGACACTGAAGAAATATTGTTTTCTGACCAATCTTAAATATTAGCTTCCTCCAAATAATTTCCTTCTACTGTCGCAAGAGAGAAGAATTAGCTGCATAGGAAAGATTAATTTTCCATCAGACTGTGTTTCTGATACAAGTTTACAGAAGAAGAAGCTGATTTCTTCACTGGGGCTTATTCTCTTGAAGAAATATCAGTCCTCTGGTTTTCCCATGCTACACCTGGCGCATGCCAGTTTTGTTTCTGGTTGAGTCAATTAATTTCATAATTATGCACGCTATTTTTCTTCTCTGCTCCCTGTCTAGCTGTGCATCGCCTAAGGCTACGGCACTGAAGTTTTCACCTGGTGGATTCTAACTGTTTGTTGTTGATATCATTGTAGGATATATTTAATAATTTGTTCAGACTTTGGAGGTTGAAGAGAGAGGTTAATCCCATTTAAAATGTAATATCTGTCAAAGCATTTAAAATCCAATTTAACAGCTCCAAAACCTGACTCTTACTGTGTACACAAATAAGAAAAAAGGTGTGCTGCCCAAGATGTCTTGATGAAACATGACCTACACTCCTCTCCACCCTTAATAAGTCAGTGGGAAGAGATAGGTTTGTCCCTGGGATGCTGTTACAGTGTAGACATCATTAAGGAGGTAAAATTGCTTCAAACATTGCTACTGAAGATTTCTGCAATGTGGAGAAATAAGAAATGATTGAAATTACTCCTTGGTCAGGTTAAAAATCAAAAAACCCACAGCAGAGAATTTTAATCCACATCCAGACTCTTGAAAAATCTTAGGGCAAAAATGCCCATTGGGAACAGTCTGTTTCTTGGTGTGAGATAATATTTAAGAATAGTTTCCCCATTCTGGTATTTTTTTTTTTTTAATTAATATAGTTTTTCTTTTCTGGCTTTCATTTCCTACAGCCTGACCTTCACATAATGACAGGATGGTCAGGATTGGAGGTGACCTCTGGAGATCATCCACTGCAACCCCCATGCTAAAGCAGGTTCACCTCCAGCAGGATGTATAGTACATACATGCTACGTTTCTTCCTTCTGGATTAATAGTTGAGGACCAAGACCTTCCATGATTTTCTCTGCATCTGCCCAGTTTAAATTTGGATACTTCGTTTACATTAAAATCTCCTGTTTATATCAACTTCTGAGTCTGTTGATGACTTTAATTTGAACTTGGACTTTAAATTAGTTTAGAGGGTCATATTTTTAAAATGAAATGTGCTGGAAAAATTTCAAGAGCGTGTTCCTCCCTTGACTCAGGGAGATGAACTATCATCACATGCCAGTGAGAATTCTCAATGGCTATGTGTATTACATCTTCTTTTCTTTTGCTAATAAATTGAGCACTCAGGAATGGCTACTGCAGAGGGCAAAGTGCCAATCTTGATCAACCAGTAAAGCCATTCACCTGAGGAAATGTCGTATTTCAATGAAGATAATAACCCATCTGTTCGGTTATCCATTACTGCTCGTATTTTTTCATCTCACTTCTCACAAAGGGTGAGGGATGTAGGCTTTTCAATCCATTTGCTGCTGCTTCTTCTCCCCTTCCACTAATATATTACCAGTACTAATTCTTTTTATGTGATCCTTCTGCCTTACGAGATAGGAAGACTGAGTGATATTGGTTGGCTGTATAACAGTAGTAGAGGTTACATGGAAAAAACATCCTTGCTGTTTGACTGTACAGTGTCCCAGTGGAAATACCATGAGTTTTCCACATTTTGAAATTTAAAGTACATTATTATATTTAATAATCCCTCAAGAGATAATTATCAGGCTGAAGAATGAAAGGAGAAAATACAAGTGGTCATGACCTCTGGAACAGCTGTAGAGCAGGAGCAGGGGGAGATGTGAGCCACCTCTTCTTGCACTGAAATGCACACTCCAAACCCTGCTTGCAGGTAGGGATGTTTTAATTATGGGATGTTTTAATTCCTATCAAGTTGGAACCTCTTGTTATCTCAGGCCTGTGTCCCAATGGTAAGAGCACTAGGTGTAGAGTAAGGAATGTGGAATTGTATTCTTGGCTCTGCCACTAACTTGCTGCATCACCTTACTTGATTTATTTAACCTCTATGTCTCAAATTGTCTTCAAATTGAAGGTAATTTTACCCACTTTACATGGATGTCAAGATTTATGTCTTTTTTTTTAAATGACAGCACTGTGTGATCCCTAATGACCAGGCCTCTTGTCATTATCATCTTGGACTCTATTTCATGAGTCTCCAGTGATAAAAACGACTGCATTTCGTCTTAAACTGGTGGATATTCTGGCTTTCCTTCCCCAGAGACATTTTTCCATTTGCCATTCCCGCCCCTGTCACAGGGCTGCAGCAGTACACAATGATCAGTCACTGCCAGGTAACACGTGCCAGCTCCAGACGGACTTGAGCCAGCAGCACTCAGAATAAGTGAGTTTCCTAATGTAACACACGGCTGATGAAAAGAGGAAGATAAATGAAACCCATAATTCATTCACTGTTTGCACTTTCTGGTAGTGAGACATATCAGGTTGCTGAGTAGAATTTTAAATGCAAGCCCCTTACTATTTGTCATTAAAACCCCCCACAACCAGTTATATGAAATGGAGTCAAAGCAACCTTTAAAAATGAAGTGTAACCAAGCACTACAGTTAAATGAGATCACTTTCCTTTTAGATTTGTTATTTTCAATCAGACCTTATATAATGAGAATTGAAATTAAATTTAAAAAATTCTCTGGTGCTGTAAAAATATAAATGTGAAATGCTGTTAATGTTCTTTCACTACACAGTGGCTATCACCATAGCTGTCATTGGGGTTGCTAAAAAACTGATTAGAAGAAGCATTGTATCCAGAAGGCCTACGCACACATTAATGGATTTTTGTGCATTCTGTGGTTAACCAATTAAAATTCAACTAAGTGCTGTGGGTTTGATAGTCTGATAGAGGCACAGAATTTATTGATTTTCCTGTTTCAACCTAGGTTGAACCATGAGACAGAGGGGAAAGCTGAGTTACAGGTGACGTGGAAAACTGGTGATGGGACAGCAAATGCAAATAATTGAGTAAGATGCAACTATGCATAGAGAAAGATGGCAAAGGGCAATATGTCGAGAGGTACTTCTGCTATCTTCTTCAAACTTTTCTTGAAAACTTTTGGCCTTATTTTCCTGCTCTTACAGCTATTGTTTGACTTCACAAATAAGAGATTAGGAAACCCTGTGTTATTTAATAAATCCATGAACAGAGTGAGGATTTGCATGACTTAAGAAGTGCCTTTTCTCTGCCTATGATATCATCAGGTAGGAAAAAAGAGTTATACATTGCCCAGTAAGCTGCAAGCATCTGGGAAATTTAATGTAGCTGATTATTTTTTATTTAAAATTTAATGTATATAGTACAATATCAGAGGTACTGATTTATGAATACTGAGGCTTAAGTTGGGAGAGGGAGATATTTTATATGGGGAACAAAATTTTAAAAATGAAGGACATTTCTACTCCTGCCCGTAGAGTTTATGGAGTTATTCTGTCAGATTGTGTTGAAGTATTTTGCATAACAGAGCCTGACAATTGATCTTAATGCAGCACCATGAGAGAGAGGACAGAGTTTGATTAAACTTCATTTTTATTAAAAATTAATTAGTTTTTAAGGCCAGAATCATCAAATCTGATGTGTAGCAGGCCATCAAATTTTAGTCAGTGATTTCTATTTTAAGGCTGATACCTACATTTAAACTAGAGGCAGTGTTAATTTAAAGCAAACACGTGTTGGAGGCACTGAAGGTGTTTCAGCAGCACAGCTGAAGCAGTTCTGTTAACCACAGCCTGGTGTGATGGGGTCAGGACTGATGCAGCCACTAAGAGAAGCCTTGGCTTAGCAGAGGTCATCCTGGCTGATGCATGGCTTACATTTATCCATGTGTGTTTCTGTGTGGACTTGCTGTGACCCCACTTTGCTGCCAGCCCAGAACATTCTCCATTTGCTGAACTCCTGGAGCTAAAGGTGCTGCAAACACTTCGTTCCAGAGCTGATGAATATGCATGTATGAATGGATTGGTCAAAAAATGATGAAGGTCTTACTAAAAGGTAAACCTTCTTTCTAGAACAGATTTCTATCAGTAAATGAGTGAATTCAGTGTTAATTTTGGGCTTAAATCTGTCTTCACAAGCTGTTTCCTTTCAGGGTTAATGCTCGTGTCTCACTGTGTGTAGTAATAGTTTTCTTAGGACAGTTGAATTACTGTTGGCACAGTTCTGAAGGTGTTGGTGATTATACCCCCACATTATGCAAATCAAACTTGGGTAGTGATTGAAAGATTGCTTTGGGAAGAGGGAGAATTTTTTATCAAAATATCCCATAATATCCCATATCCCTGTGTAGATTGTACAAAGCCTTGCTGGTTAAGATGTTGCTCAGGCCATGAGTTTTTATTAATTTTTTATGGCTGACTGCTGGCTTCTCTCTAATATTTAGGATCATCACATGCCAGCCACCTTAGCTGTGATCTGCAGTGGTTCAGTCTCTTGAACACAGCTGCACATACCAAGAAGTATCAAAACACTTTTATTTATTATATTATTTATTATATGTGTTGGTTGGGAAGGAGGAGGAATCCTTTTCTCCTGTTTTTTTTTTTTTTTTCTTCTGAAGTGTGGTGAACACACAGTTCTCCTACCAACTGTTTCATTTCTCCCTTTATTTCCTGGCAGGATAAATTTGTGCTTAGAGGACCAGGCTGACAATTAAGTGCAGTAACTAGCAAGGCACTGAGGAAGTTCACTGTTACCATGACGTGGTGTAGAATTCTCACTTTCCATTTGCAAAAATGCAACAGATTGTCAAATCTAGAAGAGCTTGCCTGCTAGGAATTCAGAGAAATTAGGACTCCTAAATTTTTCCCTATTTAGTGTAGGAAGCATCTGTGCATGTGTTCATATGCCAGGTACAGTTTTGATGGCAGCATTATAGGTGAAGGTCCTTCTACCCCCTTCTACTGCTTTTTTTTTCCTTCAGTAAATTTGACTAGTATGGCCATGACAAAATAGAGTATAATTCTGAAATATTGATTTTTTTTTTGTTTCCATCTGTTCAGATATTCCTAGACACCTGATATGTGTTTTGATTATCTGAATTCCAAATTAAGGACCTTATTCAATTGTAATGCCTGTTTTCTAATAGACAAAAAAGCCCTTTGCCTTCACAAACAGTTTATTTTACATGAGTGAAGGCGAGAAGAAGACAGGTTTTCTAAATCTAGTCAGAAATGTTTGCTGTTCAGACACTGATTGGACACTTTCAGAGAGTGAAACACAAGGAATTAGAGTGTTGTATCTGTGTGAAGAATCCCTGTTAATGAATTCAGTGGGTGTCACCCACCCACAGTCTGTGGAGATAAATCCAACTTTGTGACTTTACAGAAACTTCCCAAGCAAGGCATATCTCTGTGGCTAACCACAGCAAAAAAATGTTTGAAGCAAGAGAGAGTGGTTTTCTTTCTTCCTTCCCTTCTCTCATAGAAGAGGTGCGTTGCTCAATAAGCGGCTGAGTTAGAGGATAACTGTTCTTGAGAGTTCCATTCGAGAATGTCAGAGCAGTTCCACTAATGACAATGGCTATCTGAGGGAATATTCTAGCCAGGGCATCATGTCAATAATGAAGTAGTCTGAAGTACTTTTAAATGATATTTCTGCTGACTCTAGGTGAAAATCCATGTCATGTAATAGAGCTGTAAGTGCTTTTCTAAAGGTTCATGTCAAGACAGTATTCTCTGAAAGTGAGCAAATCATCCTGAAGGGTGCTCTACTAAATGGATTTATAATGTATTGTTGTCTTAATGTGCATGTCTTCTGACTAACACATTCTGATCTGATTAAGTGCTGATTTTCACTTACTTTTAAATTACAGGGCAATGATGGCTCCATGGAATAAGATTCCTGTGACTCGTTCAAGAACGTCAGTGAAGGAGCACTACAATTTTAAAGATCATTGTCTTGGTAGATCTTGTTGGCAGAAAGTTTTCTTCCATTAAAACACCTTTTGATATTTTTTTCACTTATTAGACTGCTTTCAAAGCTGGTCTTCTGAAATCAATGCAAAGTGTTCTATTGATGATAATGGGTTGAATCTGAGTATGGTATGTGGTGATGGATTATCATTACAAGAGGAAACAAGATTGATTTACGTGTGAAGCTGTTGGTGAGCTTTCCACTAATATCATCTTCTTCACAAACTCCAGGTCTTGCTCCACTCTGTAGCACCATTGTGGATGTTTTTCTTTTCTGCATGTTTAAACTCTTTTTATACTTAGACAAAAATCTCCTTGATTTTGCTTTTGGCAATCGTTAGAGACTTCTCATATACAACTACTGGTTTAAAATTTTGCAGTCAGAAAAAAGACACTCCAGATGGCAACTTTTTGTGTACAAAGAGTACAATATGCTTTTTGATTTCATGGAAGTGTGCTTTCCTGTCTCTATTTTCTTATAGCATTTTGTGTCATTTTCTGCATAATCCTGAAGTTTGTTCAAATTCTGCTCTACCAATCCTAACAATGAAATAACTATTTTATTAATTTTTTTAACTGCAGCTCCTTTTAAAATTAACCATTCTTTTCACAGATAATTGTTAATTTACTTCTAAAGGAGGATTAATTAATTAATTGATTTCCCGAGGTCCTACAACTGGTCAGCCTCACCTTTGTGCTATCTGTGAGGTGGTGAGGCACAGGAACAGGCTGCCCAGAGAAGTTGTGATGTCCCATCCCTGGCAGTGATCAAGGCTGAGTTTGCTGAAGTCTGAGCAACCTGCTCTGGTGCCAGGAGGGTTGGAACCAGACAACCTTAAAAGGCCCTTCCAACCCAAATCACTCTATCACTCTATGATTTCTAAATAGTCCTGTAATGTGAAGTCTTATTGTTATCCCCTTTTCACAGTCAAGTGGTGAAAGACCAGATAACAGATAGCAGACCAGATAACAGCACTCCTTGCCTGACAGCACTTTCAGCTTCTGTCACAAGTTTGACAAGACCTCTTGCACACCGTGCCCCACAGAGACCTGACTCCTGCATAGAATTTTTGAGAAACAAATGAGGTAGATACAGTCCTGCAGAAAAAAAAGCTTTTCCACATGAAAGTCAATGGTAATACCAACAGGAATGATGACTTCAGATTTAAAAGGCAAATAAAAGTCTTCTGTTTGGCAGACAGAGTAGCAGTGAAGCAAATGTGTATGACAATACTGGAACAAATCCTTTCTCACTCTTTCTACTGCTGCAAAGCCTATGTTTTGGGAAACTGTAGATACAGCAGCATTTTCCCTCTGTATATCGTGGCTTCAGGTACCTTCTTCCTTAGTGCTAATTCTGTTTCTTGTGCCAGCTGAGCTCGTTTTTACTTTTAGCCTAGGCTGGGTGCAATAGTGCATGTGGTCGCTGCCTCATGCGACCCATTGGGAATGCAGGAGTGTGCATGTGTGTGTCCGTGTGTCCGTGTGTCTGTGTGTCCGTGTGTCTGTGTGTCCGTGTGTCTGTGTGTCNGCATGTGTGTGTTTGTGTCTGTGTGTCCGTGTCCGTGTGTCTGTGTGTGCAGGGGCAGCTGCTCTGCAGTTCACCTCCTGGCTACACCTGACCAGTGCTTGTGTTGCTGGACTCTGGCTGCCCAGTCATCTGAACAACGATTGTGTTGCAAGTGCCACACACTTCCTAAACCTAGAAACTGTGCGTGGCTCTCTGCTTGGAAGCACAGGGCAAGTCACGAGAAGGATCAAGAGGCAGGCACTGTAATGCTGAGGGAGCTGTTTTGATCTGCAGTTCTGCCTTGCATTATTTTTGTTCTCTTTCTCCTTCCTCAGTCTGTGTCAAGAGAATACTCTGGTGTCTTAGCCTTAGAAAATACCCTCAAGGACACCATCATCTAGATTTCTGTAACTTACCAAAAGCAGTTGACCAGAAGTCCCAAAGCCACTTATTGCTTTCTTTAATGCTTTGGAAACATAACTGCAACTTTTTTGATCATTTATTTAAAATGTGCCTGTGAGTTAAATAGAGCAACAGCCCAGGAAAAGAATAGGGAAGCAGTTGTTCAAACTTCCTTGAAATAGGGTTTTGTGCCTGAGCTTGACAGGACCTCCTGTAGGATTGAAAGTTTAGAGGAGGAAAGGATTGCTGTGACGTAACAAAAAGGGACTTGAATATGCCCTGTGCCTATGCACCATGTACAAAACGCCTCCCAGTTAAGAGAAGCTCCCATTTGTAATGAGGAGACTGGAAATAACCAGGATGATCTCCTTTGATGATGTGCCGTGGACAAAAGAACGTGCCATTCCCATGGAGCTTGGCTGGCTCTGTAGATGGACTTTTGTCTGCCTTTGTGCATGTGTACTGAGGCTCTTTTGGCTCTGTTAAACTGGTTGAAATTAGGGACTTGATTACCAAATAGCTCAGAAGTCCTGGAGATTGTCAGTAATTCTCTTTCACGTTCTGACTTTCCCTACTGTCAGAGAGGGCTCAGCAGAGGTGAGTCTGTAGTGAAGTGTTTTAGGGTTTTGCCTGCCTTGGCTCCATTTGAAGTCCTGCAGCACACAGGACAGGTTCTTACAGGGTTTTGGAGGGTGAGATCATGAGGATCATACTGGGTTTTAGATTCAAGTCAGATTTGCAAATTCACATTTGCCCTGCAGGGAAAACTTCAGGATCCAGTTAAATCACAAAACAGGTTGATAATTTAACTGGAAGGTTTTTGCTTCACAAAGGATGTGTAAACAAGAAAAAGCCCAGATTTCAGAATCATGTGACCAGGCTTACATTTTGAGCTATCATACTTTGGATGTATCAGGGCTTATTGGCATGATATTGCTGCTGTTTAAATATGGTAAATGACTTGAAGTCTGACCACAGATTCCTTTCACTCATCCCAAAAACCTCTTAAGGTCTCTCTTAATTGAAGTCTCACTTCAATTAAATTTGCATCTTAAGCATGAGTTATATGATGCAGCAGAGTCTCACAGAAATATGATCTGCAGATCCCTCTGTCCTTGTTTCCTTGTCTTGTTGCCTCCTTGCCATCTCCTGCCACAGGGCACCACATAATGATGTCTGAGCCCTGAGCTAGAATGCAGATACAAATTTTTGGAATGACATATTCTATCATCTGCCCTGGCCCTTGGAGCAAATTAAGTGCTGGGCACTCCATTTTACCAGCAAAAAAACGGTCTTGCAGAAATAGTGTTTTCTATTGAAAAATCATTTTGATGGCAATGTCCCAAAGAGCTCCACCAGCCAGTTTTATGTGCAGGAAAATAAAGTTAATAACAGGGAAAAGCTTATCTAGCAAACTGGAGAAAGGAGGGTAAGCAGCATATCTCAGGACAGACTGCCAAGTATTGATTGTTTGGGATAAGAAACAAACAATAATAATAATAAGCTGTTAGTCACAAGTGGAGTAGATAGAATGCTCTGTTTCTGTAAGCATGTCTCCTGCAGCTGAGACAGAGAAACTTCACAAGTGTCTGTCAAATCAGCTCAGTTGAAATAAGACATATCTCCTGATAGCAGCAGCAGGCTGTCAGCTGTGTGACATCTGAATAAAATGCTATTTTCCAAAGATTTCTTCAAGAACAAAAACATAAAAGCAAAAGAGAAGAATACAAACAAAAATCCTCCACACAAAGTCTCTTTATTATGAGTGCCTGAATTTTGAGTGAGAAACACTGCTGCTACTTCTGAACAGATATACTTCTCTGTTTGATGACTCCTAGAATCACTGAAGTTGCCATCAGTGTCTTTGCAAGATGACGAAGCCCAACAGCAAAGGCTGGACACTCTTCTCCACTGTTGGATAGGTGTCCTTTTTTCTGGGTCATCTGCAGCATGGGGGAAAGAATAAACTAGAAACAGCTTAAGCCCTGGAAGGAGTGCAAAGCTGACCTCATTTCTGCAAAATTTATTTTTCACTAGACCTCCAAGGGGGTTAAGAGGATGCATAAATTACAAAGCTGTTGGCTCCCATGTGAGGAAATACTGGAAGAACAGCAATGTGTGGGATCATAACTCACATGTTTTCTGCTCTGTTTCTATAACTAGGCTCTTTCTTAGATATTCCCTCTGATCTTTTTCCCTACCTCCCCATCTAGTTGCTGTCTCTCTGCCTGTGGCCTACTGTTGCACTCTCCCCAAGGACATTTCTCAGTCCCAGGGTTCAAATCCTTGTGCAGTTTCCACCCTTTCCATGAGCTTCTTGTCTTGAGATCACCAATCACCTAATGCATACCAGAAATTCAGGTTAAATATCTAGTTTCTCCTCATTGTCGTCACTCACGCCGATCTCCTCACCCAGTCTTTTCTAGAGTTTTCTCCCTCATGCACATTCCAGTCCCAATCTGCTTGTCCTCTGCTCCACTGGCAGCTTCCTGTGCTGGATGCTGAATAAAACCCGATGTGGATTATGAGTTGTAGCACTGCTCATGGAGAGCTGCTTCCAGAACTGCTGTCACACGTGCTGTAGTGAGCAGGATGATCTTGTGCCGCCTCCTCCACTTCTTACTTCAGTAACAGAGATGTGCAGGTTTAGAGCTATTTCTGAGGAACGCCTTTCTATATCAAATGCAGTTTGATTACTTCAAAAAACTTTTTTCCCAGCTTTGCCAGCTTGGCTGTTAGTCTAGACAGACTGTCACGCCACAGAATAGGGCAATACTGCTTCCCACAGCTGAGCTGGGCTGCTGAGAGCTAGCTCAGGTATGCCCACAAGGGGATTTATTCAGACCACAACAGCAACTCTGCCTTCTGGTCTGGGCAGTGTGTTTTCTGTGCATTAGACCTGACAAGGACAGCTACAGCATAGCAGTGACTCCCCGGTTTAGTCTCCGTATTATCCCAGAGCGATAGCTGAAGTACCAATTATCCTTTTTCACCATTTCAGGAAAGCAAGAAATCCCTCCTCTTTTTTTGGCTTTTTTTCTCCAGAGCTTATTATAATAAGCATGACCTGTGTTTTGCTCTGCAGCTGTAAGTGCTGCTTATGCTGGTTGTAGGCAAATTTCTCAATGACAGGGTTAATCTCTTGTCTTCTGAATTCCATAGGGCACAGGCTGAGTGACCATGCTGTGGAATAATAATCACAAGTGCATGAGCTTCCCTGCATTGAGTCACCAAGATGTTTTCAATTTTGGGGTCAGGAACCATTTGTGACTTCAATTAGAAAAAGAAAGGAGAGGGAAAAGGAATTAAAACTGTAGGGATTCTTAAAAATATTTATCTGACATTCCCTTAATCATTTACATGATGGCTTGCACATCCTTTTCCAGCTTTTTAATATTAATTACAGTAGTGAAAGCTGCTTTATTATTCCTCTGTGCACAGACTCCAAAAGGACACTAGAACTTCCTAATGTGACTGTGAGATCAATATCTTGTTCATTTGGCTTTTGAGTGCATGTGTGTGTGCTGAAAACAAAAAATATTTTAAAGAAAAACCCATCAGTTATGAGTGTATTACTGTATTAGCTAATAGTGTGTTTGGATTAAAGGTATCTGATGAATTGTAGCATAAGCCTTTTTACTCTGATTGCTGTTGGAGTTCTTATCCATCCTCAGCTTCTAAAATGAAATGGTTTCACAACTTGTGTGTTTCCTAGGGTTCTGTCCAATTTTGGTTCTCAGGGTTTTTTTGGAGCTACTGCTTTATTGCCTTTTTTTTTTTTATGGGAAATAATGACAAGCTTGCCTAAACAGTGATCAGTGGCAAGACTCTTAGTGATTTCAAGTTGCAACAGAATTTAGCTTAATGAATTCAATAACTTTTAGTGTGTCTCAGATGTCTACTAGTGCTATTATTAATCAATCTGCTGCCAGCTGCTTGGACAATAGCTTCCTGTACTTCATAGCCTTGCTTAATCAAGAAAGTATTGTTGCCTGAGAACTTGGCAAGGACATTAAGCCAGATTCATATTTCATTTACTCCTGTGAACTTGGAGAAATGGTGTGGACGTCAGTGGTGTTTTTCTGATTTTGCTGCTGTATAAATGGGATCAGACTATGGCTCTTTAGTTCTTAAATTTGTCTTAAGAGATTTATCATACTCACATGGAGCTTTTATGGCAAGCTCTTTATCTGTGAAAACCCCTTTGCTATGGATGTGTGCATATGTGTGGATGTGCATGTGTTTATTATGCATATTGCGTAGAGCATTAAATCTTACCCTTTTCATTTGCCTGGTCCCTGCAGGCCAGCACAATACTAATTACCTTGGAAAATGATTGATGTTTGTGTTAAAGCCAATATGCAGGTGGAATGTGTTATAATTTTCCATTCTTTCATTTATCTGCTTTTAACAGCTGATTGCTTCCTTGCACAGGGGACTGTGAAAGCTTTACCAAAGGAAATATTTGGATACATGCAAATTTAAATCACAATTGCATGATGGAAAGGTCTTTTATTTTTTTCAGCTTTTTGTTTTTGATTTTTTCCCCATATGATTTGATTGCATTCAGGTTGGCCAGTCTGAGAGGGGCCTTTCAGAGAGCTGACAAGCGGATGGGAAAAGGCTATGAAAGAGCAACCAAGCAAAGAGGTGAATTAAAGCTTGTTCAAACATTTAAACAAACTGAGGTGAAATAAGACAACTTTCTGTTTAATCCTTCATGCCAGAGAGCAGACGTTGCAGGTAAAATAATGTTATGAAACAAAGTTCAGTACACATAAAGAAATATATTATTTCTATCTCTAGTATCCAGCATAGCTCTCTGTAAAATTTTGATTGTAAAGCTGTGAGTGTGGAGGTGGTCAATGTCATCAGCTCACGCTGTTCCTAATGGGAAGAAGAGGAAGACAAAGAAGATGAAGAAGATGAAGATGAAGAAGATGAAGATGAAGAAGATGAAGATGAAGAAGA